>JAMOIN010000082.1:0-55157 GCA_024666655.1 Dascyllus trimaculatus | reverse complement strand
CAGAGCTCCCACCATCCAGGCCAGAACAGTCCCCAGGATGACACCCCCCACAGGCCGGCCTGAAGCAACTCCCGATGTGGAGGGCCCCCATGAGGAGAAACACTGGAGTTCAACTAAATAAGAAATTATAAAATGAATCGATAAATAAATAAAAAAAGATTGAATGAAACAACTGGTTACATCACATAAAAATAAATAAATAATAAAATTGGGCTAAAAAATAGTAAAATAATAGAACCATAGTAAGTAACTAGATAGGTACATAAATAAGTTAATTAATTAATTAATTAATTAATCAATTAAAAGCTAAATTAAAAAGGTGGGTTTTAAGCCTGCTCCAAAAAGGACAAATAGAAGTGAAACTGACTAAATGTGGTGACAACTGAAAGTTTATTTTATATATTTAGATTAATAATTGCGTGTCTAAACAGAGTTTAAACAGCTGGTTTCACAACACGTAACCTAGATGTCTAAAAACTTGTCTGAGAAGTGTTTTGGCCTGAAAATCGGTAAATCTTTCCTCACTGGGCAGCACATTTACAGGACCTAATGTGGCGGAGGAATTATCTTGATTTTATTTTCAGGCAGTGTGATGGATAATGGGAAAAAATACGGCAGTTATCTGTTAACCTTCATCCCAACTTAATCCGAAATCTAATCCTAATCCCTGAAAACTATCGCTTTTAAAAAAGTGTTGACAAACTAAAATGAGCTGCTGCGGTGGATTTTCCTCATCCAGCACTCAAATGCATTTCACACACAAACCTTCCCAAACCCTCGGCCTGTTCTGCACACAAATTCCTCCTACGGTCAGCTTCCTAAAGCGCCTAGTTGGACTTTAATTTAAACACAACACCGGTGACTTCTCTGAGACTGGATCAAGCTGAACAATGTGACAAGAAAGAGCAGCTTGCGTCCTCGTGAAAGCCGAATCAAACATATTTACTCTTGTACCTGGCAGGAATCTTTGGAGACACGATGCTGACAACTAACTTTGGTGATACATCAGCCATGCAGGAGGCACCACATCTGTTTCTGACAACAGCCATGCTTGTCATCTGCTCTGCCAGCTGCAAGACAGGCCCGCTTCCAAAACCACACAGCAAAAGATGCATCATAATCAGTCTTGAGAAACTGGCGCATCTAAAACCCACCGGTGACCCGTGCACGCGCTCAGTCCCCCGTAACTGCTCATTATTTTTTAGAACAGTGTAGTTTTTGATGACTAAAGCTCGCTGATTTCGCAGTTTGTGCCTCAGTCACACCTCACACACTGCACGGTAAGTTTGTTCTACTCTGACATTTCCATTTCAAACAGAGTTGTATTTTCCTTGGAGGGCATTTTATGGGGTTGTGGAGCCAACAGCACAACAAAGGTCAATACACAGGAATGTACCAAGGCGCAAACTGATATGAAATTACATTTCCATACAACTGCATTTGAAATTGAGTCTTTTCACATTTATTTTATGACTTTACTGCTGTTCCTGTTCAGCTAAGCAATCATGAATCTAATGGGGTGGTGGCTGTCACCAAGAAAATGGAGGAAAAGTGTAGTGAATTGGTCATATTTCATCCCAGACCATAATATTTTCCTAAATCTACCTAAGTCATCTTGGTGCCTAAACCTGTCAATCTCACGCTCCATCCATGCCCCAAGAGCCAAAAGCTGTGTCCGGGATCGGGTCGCCGAGGCCCCCGCCATTGGCCACTGACCAATCTACATAGCACCTGACCCTTACAGTTCCCTCTGCGGGTGGTGGGCTCACTGGACGTCGGTGGAGGGACTATGTCTCTCGGCTGGCCTGGGAACGCCTTGGGGTCCCACTGGAAGGGCTGGAGGAGGTGTCTGGGGCAAGGGAAGTCTGGGCCTCTCTGCTTGGACTGCTGCTCCCGCGACCCAGTTCTGGACAAGCGGTAGAGGATGGATGGATGGATGGATGGATGGATGGATGGATGGATGGATGGACGGACGGATGGACGGACGGATGGATGGAGCCTAAACTTACCCAAGACTCCAACATGTAGTTATAGCTGTCAAAGTACCAACTAAAGTGTGACATTTTCCCAACCTTGGTGCCTAAATGTAACCAAACCAAATCAAAAAACAAGTGAAAACAAAACCTGAGTCTACACCTTCCTGTCGCTGACCCTCCTCACGGTGACTTTGTGAGTTTTTCAAAGTGGAATCTGATCTGATGTCTGCCTAAATGGCAGAACTGGTCTGCAGCGATGTCTCCTAGTAGCTAATATTGTCTTTTAGTGAAATAATAATTGATATAGGAGAGCTAATCCCAACTCTGCACCTTATTTCAGGAGCAGTTACAACCCTTCCCCTACCTCCTGCATTTAATTCCTCATTAACATCTCCCTCTAAATCTGCTGTGTCTCCTCTAGTTTATCCTGAGGTGACTGCAGTCTGCCTTGGCTCATCTACCTGTGTCCTTCCAGCGGCCACGGCTCAGCCAGCCTGTGCTGAGCTCCTTCCCATCACCCAATCTGCGCTGATGCTATCGGCCACCCGATTCACTGTAGCCGCCTCGAAACTTATAATTGATACAGAATCCAGATGCCCCGAGCAGCTGACATTCAACGCAATCTGAAGGACAGCTAGGGAAATGAGCAGCGTATAATGGAATACGCCGCCAGCACAAACAGGAGGAAGAGCCACTTGTAATGTGATCTGCTCCAGCGCTTAAATATCAAGTGCAATTAAATGCCAGCGATGGCTGCGCCGAGACGAGCTGCATGTGTGTCTGGAAACAAATTTGCTCTCAATCGGCGGCGACATCCTTCATGTAGTCAGCTGTCGTTTACCCGCATGCGGGCGAAACAGCAGGACGGCCGTATCTGCTGCGGCAAGGGGGGTGAGGGGGGTGGGAAGTGTCGCGCTAGATTTCGGGAATCGAGGACAAACTCCAAGAAGAAGGTGACATTCTGTGGACACAAACAATGCACAGATTGAGAGGCGATGATAACACGCATCGGGAGCAGCTCGAATCTGTCCAACCTTGAGCTGCCTTTAGGTAACTTTTCAGTGTAAACTTCACCAGTCGCTGCCTGACACACTAAATACTGAAGCCGCGTGATGAATTGCAAACTCAGTGTCCACATGTGTGATTGATGATTCGTTCCATGTTCTCCGTGCTCCGCGCATCAGTTCAGTCCCTCAGGTTGAAAGGTCGCCGACAGGTTACTCCAGGTCTTCTGCCTCGGCATCATCCGGCTAGTTCCCTCCTGGGTGACCTCTGTGCACTCCATAACACACAACGCCTACAACATTTTAACAGCACCAACACTGGTGAAGGAGAGAATTATACTGCTCAGTTGGGAAGATCTGGCTCAATCTCTTATGAAACGCGTGTTGCAAAAGGGAATTTAATGATAATAGTGAACCATGTTTGTTAGTATTTTGGAAGAAGGTTCAAAATTATCAAGTATGTTTTATGTGTTGGAATTCTTATTATTTTATTCCACAACTTTCCTTTGCCCTGGAACTAGGCTGTTAATGAGGCATTAATGACAGCTATGTCATTTTATAGGTCCAATGTCAAGGATGTTCAGTCTACCTTTATTGGAAAATGTCAAGGTCACGGTCAAGGTCACGTCAAGTGTCAAAAACCACATTTGGCTATATCTCGACAAATAATTATCGTATAATTTCAACGCTTACATTTTGAAACACCTCATTTCAAGGAGGGATTTTTATTTGATTGGACCAAAGCTGTATGACCTACCAGTAAAACAATCGGTAGAGGTCAAAGTTCATGATGTCACAAAAAATACAAAAACTACATTTTCCCCTATAACTTAGCAACAAATTGAGATACAGTGTTTATATTGGTACCACTGAACAGCATTTAATATTTTTCTTTCAATGTGTGACCTTGACCTTTGCTCAGGGTCGTATTAAAGGTCAAGGGCATTCTTCTGTTTTTCCTGCATTATTACTCGAAAACGATATACAGGCATTAAAGACAGCTCAGGTAAAGGGCTCCAATTTGCCAGGTTGACGTCTTTACCAAACAAAATCGCCAAATACGTACTCTCCTTGCTAATACAGGTCTTCCCTAGTTATTATTATTTTTTAAATGACGACATTTATTATAACCAGAATCTATAAAAACAAGGAGAGTCATTGGATGCTCAGCTTTCCAACAGTCTTTGAACTAATCATGTGACTTTTAGGACTTTTTTCTTCGACATCTCATTAAAAAAAATCCAAATATAAACTGATTCTAGTAACCACATTGTGTTGAAAACACAAAAAAAATCTGTGGTATGCAGTGCAACCAAGACTCTATTAGTGACTCAGCTGCAACCAGGAGTAATGTGACAAAAATATGGGACTTTTCAGATGAACTGCAGGCTGTGTCTACATACATTTTTAAAGTTCTCTCTGCCTCCGACCACAGTGAATAAAAAAGTAATAGGAGCAAAAAACACCCATTATCGGTTTGGAATTCAGACGGTTAAGTAAGTGGAAGAAATTTGACAACATGGTAGTTACTGCCTAATAAATAAATGATGGCCGAAGAATGGCGACAGATGAAAGATCGAGGGTTCACCACAGTGGAAGAGTTCATCATCCGGGCTCCATAAATATTCTGTGCATCCACTCAAAATATAGCATGTGTACAAGTGAGTTAATATACGATCGTGTACTACTAAGAATGGCATTTTTGCAGTAACTCAATTTATTTATGCTCTTATATGGGAAAAAATTTGAACATATGTTGGGTCTTGAGCAAAGACCTGAAAGCTTATTCACCTAGAAGCACTTAAGGTAAGTAAGAGCACTACCAGAGTTCAGGAGTTTAAAATACAGTGTCCAAAAAAATAAATAAATCTGAAAATAAATGGTGAAAACTGGTCACCAGGATGCCAGAAAAAATATGTGAAAAACTGTGGACTGCTGCAGTTTTCATCAACTGTAAAAACTGAGGAACAAACAGCAAATATTTGTAAAGTAATTAGATTTTTAGCTGATTTAAATACAGTAAATCCCAATAATTTTATGGTCACACACTGTAAAAGAACAAATTAATACTTGTAAAAAACACAGATTTTTGATGTGGGTATTATTTACAGTTATGGCGTATTGTTTTTTTTATTTGTTTATTTGTTTTTACAGTCGACATGTAAATGAATATTTTTTCCTGTGGTTTTACTAGAATTTATCTGTATTTAAAAAAGTGTGACATAACAGTTTCAAACATGATTAGCCTTTTTAAAATTCTTAATATGCACACTTTTAATTTGAAATTATGATTTAAACACAGTAAAACAGTAAAATTTTACAATCCAACATTGTAAAAGAACAAATTTCCATTTAGAAAATACAGATTTTTGATGTAAATATTATTTAAAGTTTTGGCCTGTTTTGTTTTTCTGTTAGTTTGTTTTTACAGTTCATGAAAACAAGTAAAAAAAACATGTAAATTAATATTTTTTTTCTGTAATTGCACTGGATATTATCTAGAATTTAACAAAACAGGAAAAATCTGTAAAATAACAGTTAAAAAACTTATTCCCCATTTTTTATCCTCAATATGTCTACTTTTATTTTAAATAATGGCAAATATTTGTGAAATTATGATATTTTCTGATGATTTAAACCCAGTAACGTTGCATAATTTTACAGGCAGACACAGCAAAAGAATGAATTCCGTTTTTTTGTAGTTTTTTTTTTTTTTTACAGTTAACATGTAAATTAATTTCTTTTTTCCCTGTGATTGTGCAGGATATTATCTGGAATTTAACAACACAGGAAAAATCTGTACAATAACAGGTATAAACTTATCTTCCCTCCCTTTTTACCCTTAATATACATACTTTTAATTTCAAATACCAGCAAATACCTGTAAAATTATGGTATTCTTTTGCTAATTTAAATACAGTAAATACTGCATAATTTTACAGTCATACATAGCAAATTAATAGTTATATTATTTTATGATTTGTTTTATTATTCCTGGATTCTACCATGATTGGATTTGTTATATTATTGACCCTGTTTGATCATCATTCGTCTCACCTTATGTGGCATTGGGGTCATAGACAGCTACCACTGATTATCTTCGCTGCTATGGAAACAGGAATAGCTACACTCCCAGTTTCCGTGGACAGTTCGCCATTGTTGTGAAGAAAGTGAATGAAAAGGGAGTGCAGTGCTCGCAGCTCCTGTCTTATCTATACTCAGTGGTTTCTGTGTTCAGCAAAGTTCTGCATGAGGTGGCAAAATAGATGCATGTCTTAATGACAACACACACACACATACTTGTTTTAGCACATTTCAGTAAATCCACGTGAACAGTGGTTGGCGTGTTCATGTCAGAAACAACTGGCCAAATGAGACTCGGTTGCATCCTAGTCCAGTCTGTGGACGGGGCAGGCCCGGCCCAAGAAGATAAATGTGAAATATACCCGTACATCGGGGCTCACTCTGATGGAGTTCCTGCGAGAGCTTTGTCATTTTGAGACCAGCGCTGCCATACTTTACCTATGACCCCCTGTTATCTTACCTGTTCTAATCTGTGATTTATCAGTGGAAATCTGTAAAATAACAGTAGGTTTTTGCAGTGCAGGTCATGAATAAACTGAAATTCTTGAGGATATTGTGAATTCTTACACTGAGTATGGCCCCTGCCTTTATTCTATCGCTCTTGTTTCTGTGACTCTCCGGCTGTAAACTCCTTTAGTCCCTCCAGTCCTTTCCTGTCCTCAGCCCCCCGGCAGCGAACTCTTGTTGCCCCCGGTGGGAGAGGTTGTCTCTGGGCAGGGCAAGGAGACAAGGGGAGGGCACACTCAGCCCGGGCGCCAGGTCAGCCATTTTTACGCTCATCTTTTTTTCATGCTCCACAAGTTGTTCGCTACAGGACTTTACCTGGGAGCCGGAGGCTGCCGGGGAGGCGCGCGGAAGCCGAGCGCATGTGTGTCTTTGTGCGAGACCTTTCTTACAAGGGCACCGAGCTCAGGGGAGCAGACAGAGATTAATGATAGGAGGTGACAAGTCTCTTTCAATATTAAAGGAGGGGAGTTCAGTCATTGCGTTGCAGACGGAGGGGGGGAGGAAGAGAGTGAAGATGCACTGGGCCTTTCCAGTTCTATCATTAAGTTGCAGTTTGTTGAGCTTTTCCCGGCTGCTTATCCATGATATTCACTATTTTCTAATCAGTTTCTATCTTTTCATATTTAATTTCTTGTGCAATATATCATACCTTCATTTGTGTCAAGGGTAATGTTTCAGTTTCATGTGTAACATCTCATTTTCATTTGGCACATTTTGATTTAACGCGCAGTATTTCACGTCAATTGTCAATTTAAAGGGCAAAATTTCACTTTTTAATCCCACTTTTTAGGTGCAATATTTCATTGTCATGTGCGATATTACCAATTATCTCAGTATAATTGGCAGCATTAGTTTTTTCTGGCCTTATTTTAGCTTACTTACTTTATTTCACTATTGTATCGTACTGTTATCTTATTGCTTTTCTAAATTTTAGGCTTTCTACTTTCTTCTAAGCAATATCTAGCAAAAGAATCTCCTTTGGGATTAAAATAATCATCTCTTAATTTCAATCTCTGATTTTAAAAAGAAACTACACCATCGTCTTCTAAATGTGGACCCACACAACACAGGAGCTGGAGCGTTTAACCTGCTACAGCCTGGCAGTAAATGGTGCTTTGAGGAAACCGACAACGACGCGAGACACGGATCTGCCGCAACATTAAAACCGCTGACGGGTGAAGTGAAAAGCATTACCTTGTTACAGTGGCACCTGTCAGCTGGTGGTGATGTGTTAGGCAGCGAGTCAACAGTCGGCTCTCGATGTGTTGGAAGCGAGGGGGAAAAAAAAGGGCAAGTGTACGGATCTGAGCGACTTTGACAAGGTCCAAATTGGTATACGGAGACGCCCAGATGGCAGGTCTTGTGGGCTGTTTCCTGGTATTTAGTGGCTAGTATCTGCCAAAACTGGTCCAAGGTAGGACAACTGATGAACCAGCAGCAGGATCAACAGCGCCTGAGGCTAAATGATGTGAGCATTGCTGGAAGTATTAGTGCTGCTATGATATAAAGATGTTACAATACACAGCATGTTGCTACTTGCTGTGTATGTCCACCACTGGAAACATCTACAGTTGGACCATGGTGCAATGGAGCACGGTGGCCTGTACTGTAAAAAGTGTATCTGAGCTACAGTTGAACCTTCCTTATTTATCTCATTTTGATTTTCTAGCAATTAGATTAGGCTCGCTTCTCCTTTAGAATCGTGCTTCCGACATCGTGCCTTTTACATCTCCTCAGTTTCATAAATGCAAACTCAACCGCTGTTTTCTTTCGGGAGAATTACAAATCAAAGAAACGGAAAGGACAGAAAGGCTAGGGACATTTTTGCCAGGACCCCGGCTTCAGCATCGTCTTCAGCATCAGCATCAGCATCTGTCCAGTTCCACTCCTCCTGCCTCACGCCTACCTTCCCCGAGCCTGCCTGTTCCCTTAGTTATTTTTTTTCCAGTTCTGTGAGCATCCTCGGATGTTCTGTTTAATTGAAATAAAATTTGCGTTGTCATGATTCAGTCCCTGTCTGCTCTGTGTCCGCACCTGGGTTCTCTGATGCACCAGAACAATTTTAGGTTTGTTTCAGAATTTTCCCATGAGGCTCAATAAACTATTTCTGTCCTTTTTATTCTGTTCTATTCTATGAATAGACAAAAAATGAAAACTTCAAGCTTCCTTAAAATTAAGTTGCAGCATTTGAAACTGTTTATTTGAAAGGAATCAAATGATTGAAGTGCATTAAACTTAACCTGCTAAATTCATTAGAACAAACTTAATTCAACTGCGTGTTACCAACTGAAGCAATTTATTAAAGTTGGTCTGACAAGTGTGGTCTGAAGGAATACGTTTACTTCTGCATCATGTGCATCATTAATTTAGTGAAGTGATAACAGCAGGATGCATTATGACAAGAGAGCAAGTCGGCAGAGGCAGTGTGATGCTCTTTGCGGTGTTCTGCAGGGAAACCTTGGGTCCTGGCGTTTATGTGGATGCTATTTTCTACCTAAACATTGCTGGAGATCATGCACAACCCTTCGTGGCAGCAGTGTTCCCTGATGGCAACGATCTTTTGTCAGCTGGAAAACTCTTCTTGCCACACTGAAGAACGTTATCAGGAGCAGGGCAGAGCTCAAGGTGTTCACTTGACTTCCAGGATTTAAGGAAACTGCTGCAAATGAGTTGGTGCCTGAAACCCCAGGACACCTTCGGAGGTCTGTGGAGTTCAGGCCTCCATAGCTCCGAGTAGTTTTGGTGAATTGAATGTCGTTTAGTTGGGGGTTTTTTTTGGCTTCTGGAAACGAACACGGATGTTCTCATATCAACGCAGAGTAATCTGGTGTCACTTTCTTAACGGTGAGGAATAGCACTGTAGGTCGAACATGATGTTTGCCAGCATGCGGCACAGCTGGAGAGAACAGAATCACATCACTCTGCTGTTAAAGAAATTAATATTAATTATCCCTTCGGGGCAGATAACCCGCAGGTAGAACACAATTCGTTAAAGTGAATGCTTCCACACCACACCAGCGTCTCTTCCTGAAGTTGATCAGAGACAGAGTAGGGCGCTGTTTTGACATCCACTGCCACAAACCTGCCAAACGCTCCTAACCACAGCCAGTAAAGACTTACAGTGCAAAAGTCTGGTTTCCCTTCAAGCAACTTGTTTCTTCAGACCATCTTTCAGTTTCAACAACTGCCATCCGGATGCGTTCACCAATTAAACTTTCATCAAATGATAAATATAAATTGACCTCCAATATTCATGGCATTCACGCTGCTGAAAGTGCCGCAATGAATCTCGCTGTAGGTGTTTTCAAACTGGAATTTCCATGTAAATGAGCTGGTTTGTGATGGATTCCAGCTGAACTGCTGAAGGAACAATGCGCAGTCAGAGGGAGAGCTGTGTCACCACCGGAAACCCAAATCATTACAAGTACTTTTGCTTTGTGCGCAAGACAGCATGCGGTACAATAATGAATGTGTTTTTTTACTTCTTCCTAGTACAGTACTCCAAAGGGCACTCGGTTATTTATGGCCCATTTGGGTGGTTGTGTCCCTTAAGTTGGAATCACGTGGCGCCGCCTTGGTCACGCATTGTTCTCCGCTTTTCCCGCATGCATCAATCTGAGTGCCAATCCCATTTCCTGGCAACAGAGTTAAACAGCTGCATTTACTGACAAAAGGACACTGGGCGGCCGGCTGAATGGTAATAATAAAGAACTCTCGAAGCTAACTGGGGGGTCAGATGGTGGAGGAACAATCAAGCTCCAATTCAGACAAACAAACCCAGTGCGAAAAATATCCAACAAAAGAGCTCAAAAGTCCACAACCTGCAAGAGTACAAACACCACACTATTCCAAGAACTTTGTTGTTAGGGGACTTAACTCTGTAAAATCTGACCTCAGGTTTGTTTAAAAAAAAAAAGGGTCATGGAAACACAATTAACTTCTAATTCTTCTTCACAGCTTAAATGTGCATGCATCCACGTTAGAGTTGCAGTCAATTATGCGTAAATGGCATAAAGGAAAAGCTGCAGCGTATCAAAATCAACAGGGGGTCATCCACTGGAAACTATAAATAAACTAAGCATTTATACGTTCTGTTATCATTTAAGCTGCTGATCATTTTAATGATTTGAAAAGCTGGTTACAGCGAACTGACAAAAGTACCCAGAGTCCAAGGTGACGTCTTGAACCCAGAGCAATTCAACTTCTACCATAACAGAAAAGTGTAAATTCTTCCATTCGATACACTGACAGCCAGTGAGCAACAGTCATTTCTGCTGGGTGAACCACTAAAATCATGAATCCATTATGAGCAATTGTTTTTCTATAAGTACATTAATGAAATGGTTCATAATAATAATAATCTAACCTTTATTGATCCCCTTGGGGAAATTCTTTGTCTGCATTTGACCCATCCTATTCATAGTTAACCTTAACTATACATACTGGGAGCAGTGGACTGTTGTGGTGCATCACCCGGGGAGGAGTCAGGGGTTAAAGGCCTTGGTCAAGGGCGCACAATGGTGGTGACTAGGACAAGCGGTCGCTTTCACTTTCCCACCTCAGCCTCTTACCAGTTCGGGGACTCAAACCGGCGACCCACCGATTACAAGTTCGCTTCACAAACCACTAGGCCACCATTTCCCAAACTGAACTGAACTGGTTGACTGATCATTTGAGCATTTAACCCTCTAAACACCAAAAACCAGCCAGTAGATTTGAAAGGCATGTTATCTTTTAAATAAAAAACACCAGAATTATACCACTTATCAGAGCCGCAACCTAAGAAAACTTAATTTTCCAAATGCCCTTGAACTAATCACCTTTGACATCCTATTCTGTTCACCGAATCTAATTTTAAAGTCAGGATATTTCATCAAAAAAATGTTTTCTACTTGTCCAATTTAAAAAATTACCAAAACAAACCATTTCTACTAACCAGATTCTTTAAAAACAGGAAAATTCTGCACATATTGGCACAACTGTGAAGCTATTAGCTAGTCAGCTGTGACCAACAGTCAGAGTAGATCAGCAACAAGTACGGAAAAAATATATAAAAGTGCAACTATAAATATCTATAGTATTTAGAGCCATATGTTTTCCAGTGTTGCTAACTGTGGGCAATAATGTTGAACATGTTGATGTAGGGTGTGTTCTTTTTTGTGCAATAAATAATCAAAGGCATTCTACTGCTGTCTTTTCTTTTTCATGATTTATGCCATTTCTACCTTGGTTAGAGTGCACAAGAGATATTCTTTGAGTCTGCTCGCCTTCTAGCCATGGTTGTGCTGTTTCCATACAGGTGCAGGGATTTACATTGGAGACAGAAACGAGCCCACAGTGAAAAGAAATGTCCAGAAAAACTCCTCGAGGTTCAGAAGGTTGAATAAGTGCAGCAGTTTTTTTTTTTTTTTTCAGAAATGCAGTTACTGATTACTGTGTAATATTTTTGAGAAAAATAATGACCCAAAGTCATCAGAATGTCTTTGTCCAAAGAGTTGAACATACAGATCAGCCCACTCACAGTCGAGTCCATCAGCCTCCCATCCAGCAGGACAAAACATGCTCTTATAAAAGGTGCTGTAAATTTACATTAACACTCCAGATTTGCCCTTGCACCTGCCTTTGTCCACTAAATAATTCCTCGCTGACTTATTTCAATCCTCGGTGAGTTCAGAGTCGGTTCTTATCCACGCTCACCGACACACCGAGCTGCTGCTCAGCGCTCCACAGTGACATCACCTTCCTCACTCCAAGGTCAACCGCAGGTGGGAAACTGCATCGGGCAGATTCCAGCACGGAACCTCAACCTGCTTCCCTCCGGATGATTTCAGCAGGCCGTTTCCACTTCATCTGCTGCACGTGTGCATTAGTGTGTGTGTGTGTGTGTGTGTGTGTGTGTGTGTGTGTGTGTGTGTGTGTGTGTGTGTGTGTGTGTGGGCTTATGTGTGTGTGATCTCCATCACTGTGATGTCATGATGAATAGGCGGCCAACAAAGCGGAGAAGAGGTGGAGAGCGAGAAGGGGAGAGGAAAAGTGATCTCTCCTCTGCCTTTTTATCGCTCTATTTCATCATGGAAATCACCTCATTTACTCTGAGCACTTCTCCATTCATCTCTTATTGTCACTGGCAAAACCCATTTTCTATCTGCACCAGCAGTATGTGTATGTGTGTGTGTGTGTGTGTGTGTATCTGAAAGACTCAAAGGAACAGGGGGAAGAAAAGCCGTAAGCTTAGTGCATGCAGTTGCATTTGCAGAATGGGCATGTTGCATTGATAAACTCACGCTGCACATTAACAAGTTAACATCAGCCAGAAGATTTCCTACATTTGAATCTATTCGTTTGGTGGTTTTTCAGCAAACAGTGGCGGCATCACATGTGATTTTCAGACACAGTGGCATGACAAGCCCGAATTTATTACTGTATTTGATTTGTTCCGGTGTGAGTCTGCTGGTGGTGACAGTCAGGAGATAAATCACACAGTATGTGGACACCAACCACTTAGAATCTGATGAATTCCCTGTTCAGTCCTCTCATTAGGTTAGTCTAAAATATGATTTCACAACTGAAATCATAAAAATTGCATTAGCCAGAGAAATAATAATGAAAAAACTGTCTTAAAAATCAACAACTTTACTTCACCGTCTCTTCTTTCTCCAATAGATTACCAGTTTAGTAAGGGATGTGGCTGTAATTGCAGTCTGCTTGTTCTCCAGTGTGCTCTCCTTCATTCATTATGTGCTCCTTTCTCATCATTAAGAATAAAAGATAAATAAATAATCTGTGTATTCTGGTGAAAACGTGTGTCGTATCTGATCTGTGAAGACTCTTACAGTCTTATGTCAAACCTCTCAATCCCAGAACCTGCTGTCAATTTTAAAATCGTGTTATCTTTAAAAAAGTCATAATTTATTAGAAGCAGAAACTGTACAAAATAGAAAAAATCAACTGATTTTTAACTTTCTGACAGTACTTCCATCTATACCGTGTGATTTCCAGTTCCATCAGAAAAAAATAATCAAATATGAGTTCAAAATCCCGATTATTTATCAAAGTCATTCTGCTCTCATTTAAAAATAAACTGCATGAATCAGATTCTGTAAGAAATGAAAATATGCACTCCTCAGTGCAACCAGCAAACTGTTCGCGACCCCGCAGCCAGGATAGCTCACTGAGTAAGGTAGTTGTCACGCAGGCGCAGCCCGCCAGCAGTGGTGGTGAGTTCAAGTCCGGCTCACGACCCGTTGCTACTACCCCCTTTGACCCTGTCTCTCACCTATCATTAAAAATGGAAAAAGGCCACCCCAAAATGTCAAATTTGGACAAAAGCAGCAACGCCTCAGATGACTCTGGTCATGAGGGAATGTGCCATTGGCATGTTGGAAGCAGGAATGTCCACCAGAGCAGTCGCTGTGCAGCTGAATGTTCACTATCAGACCATAGGACGTTTGAGAGTTGGTTTCCAACAGACGGGCAGTACTGCAAATCCACCTCATCCACGTCGGCCATGTCTGACCACCCCAGCACAGGGTCGCCACATTCGGCTTGTTCACTTGCGGGAGCAACACATACAGCAGATGAAACCTTTGGCCTGCACAACAGACGCATCACACCAACATGCCAATGACACATTCCCTCATGACCAGAGTCATCTGAGGCATTGCTGCTTTTGTCAACATATGACATGTTGGGGTGTCCTTTTATTGTCCCCAGTATAAGGAGTGTCTGAGTACTGCTCATTGTGTTGGAGCAGCGTCTGGATATGCCACACCCATGTACTGAGTGGAATTAATGCATCACAGGCAGTGGTAGACGCAAATTTGGGACACTTATCAAGAGAAATATCCATTTTATACAAGTACCAGACAGTATACACTCACTTTGGGTGGCGCACTTCATGTGTCATCAATATTTCACATGGGGCCTTTATATTTTTGTTTAGTGCATATATATATAAACTATTTGTGACTCAGCTGTGACCAACACATAGTATGTAGAGTCACCAGTATTGTCCAGTGTTATTAACACCTAGTTGCAGTTGCACAAAATGTTGCCTATGTTAACGTTGGATTTTTGTAGAATAAATCAAAAAAATTCAGCTTTTCCGATTTATCTCTTTGGGGGATTTATGGCATTATAATGCTGCTATACTGCAAAGACTTTTCTGAGTTCTCTCCACTTGTAGCCGTGGTTCTGCTGCTTCCATAGAGCTGTGGGAATTCATATTTTGGTGAAAATGGATCCGCAGGGAGTAAAAATGTGAGCAAAAGCAGCCCTGAAACTGTTTGGGGGTTCAGATGGTTAAAGCCTGCTCCCAGTTTGTCTGCCATGTTGCCTGTGCCGACAAAATATAAGCACGGATGCCAAAGTTTGGAGAAAAATTTGCCAAACTAGAAGTGCACTCCAGGGCCAGTGCCCTGTTTTGCAATTCTAAATAAAGTGACTCGGATCCAGACCAAAAGTTGGTCACGTTCCCCGTCTCCATCGAGTTTCATCAAATCCAGCCTGGTGGGGTTTTTTTTTTTTTGTAATCCTGCATCAAGAAAAACATACAAGTGACACTGAAGACATACCTGCACTTTTGGAGGAAGCATGACTACATGTACAAGATATAAATCTAATAACAGGGATTGCTATGGTTTCAACAATGTAGACCTTGATGCTGTAGCTACACAGGTTGCCATGGATACAGCTACACTGTGAGCACGGATGCTCTATGCGGCTGCAGTTCTGCTGTACTCCTATTAACACTGTACGTATTGATGTTCGAATAAAGGTTGTTTTTAATTGTTTGTCTTTTTAATGAATAAATCAGCTTTCCTAGCAGTGCAGCAGAGGGTGTGAGCTACATATGCTGGGAATCTAATCAGTGCCTTGCTGTTTCTATTCCATGTCAAGCTGGGGGTCCTGGGCCGGGGAGGCTGTACAAGTTGGTTAATGACATGAATATGATTAATAATTCAGAGCAAACCCTATGTGGGTCTAAACAGGAACGTGCCGGCGTGCTGGTGCCTTCAGTGAATAGCAGGAGAGCAGCAGCATGGTTTATGGAGTAATCCGACATGACAGCATTCACCTCGGATGATAGAGAGTGGAAGAAAACTATCAAAATGCTTATAAATATCTTATACAGCCACTGAGGAGCGGGGGAGCGGGGAGGGGGAGGAGGCTTTTAGATGTGTTCCGGCTCCTGCTGCAGAGGCAAATATCACGCTACTCACATGGAAGACAATGTGTGCGCTCGTCAGTGGGTTTTCTGATTACATGTGCGCGCGCGTGTGTGGCGCAGCACACGGCTACAGTCGAGGGAGAAGTGTCAGCGGGGCAGCAGTCGCACCAACAGGACTGAAGAATTTCCACGCATCTCCTCGCTCGTGTTTGTTTGCATGCGCGTAAATGACTGCACACAACAAAAGATGAGCTGCAGATAACAAAAAAATAAAATAAAATAAAATCCTGAAAGTAAAAAAAGTAAGAGCACAGTTCCAGAGCTCAATCCATTTCCCCTCCTGGCACGGAAAATAACAGTTACGATTCTTTCTCTGTGAGCGGTAACACGGTCTCCCACAAAGAAGAGCCCCCGGTCAGATATTATGAGGAATACACAGGACTGCTCAGATATGAACACTTCACCCTCGAGTGTTGTACAACAACAACAAAAAAACCTGGAGGAAAACAGCCATCTCAGCCTCCGGTGATGGAGGACGGTGGAGGGGAGGTAACACGGGTGAAGCATCAGAGAATGGGAGCAAAACTCTTCAGAGACCCACTTGGCCTCTTCATCCTTTTTCTTCTTTTCTCACTGTGTGCAGTAAAAGAAACAAGTTACAGCTGCAGATTTTCAACCTCTGCTTTGTGCTGTAGCTGCAGTAAAGATTTTTTTGCTAGCTATACTAACCGGAAGCATCTCACCAGTTGTGAGTCTGGCTCCTACATCACAATGGGTTTAGATCGCGAAATGAAGTTTATTCATATTAACCTGCCTCTAAAGCAGGAAAATGCAGCTTGTGTACAGTTGAATTGTGGCTTGTTTGTGAGATTATGCAAACCAGTGCTCCTACAATAATGAGTTGGCAGCTATAACCGACCTCAGGATCAAATGTGAGGCTGACTGACTTTATGAACAGCTCATGAAGTCATCATGTCGCAACCCGTTTATTTACAACAAGAGCGGCTTAAAGCTCCCATCTAAAGGATTAAGTCCACTTTGTCCCAGAATCTTGTTATCGTTCAAATGCTTATTAGATGTCAGACTGCCGGCCACCAGCCTAATTAAGACATTTCTGTAAATAAATGTGTTGCAACCCGAATTTAGACTCCAACACTGATGGACTGTAGCATGATGATCAATGAAAGAGGCACACAGGCATAAATACGGCCTTCAAATACACCGATCAGGCCAAACATCATGACCACACAATGGGTCAAGTTGAGAAATTCAAATTCAAATATAAACTAGAGAGCGCAGACTTCCGCAAAGCAGCTTCAGTACACCCCCAACACAACCTCCCAATGACAAAGTATCCTTAAAAAAAGTTAATTTTCCGGTAATCGCTCTCACACCGTAGCACTGCTGTGGTTGAGCATGAGCGGCCGACACCCACCATACATGTGCAATGCACTTTCCTACCACAAGGCGGCACTGCAAGGCTTTCTAACACTCCCAATGTTAAAGAATCTTTTTAAAAAATCCTGGATCCAGACGGTGATTCGGATCACTCCCAAAATTTCACCATTTGTTCCTTGTCCCATTTCACACATTTCCTGAAAATTTCATCCAAATCCATCCAAAACTTCTCAAGTTATTTTGAACACACATAAACCAACCAACAAACCAACGCTGGCAAAAACATAACCTCCTTGGCGGAGGTAATAATTTCAAATTCAGTATCAATGGCACATATTTCTGTTAAACAAAGTGTGATAGTTTCAGAAAAGTTTTTGTGCTTGAACTGAATAAAACTGTCACAAAACTAGATTTTGTCTCAGAATAATGATCCCCCACAAGATGCAAACTTGAGTCCCTGCTACTTTCCTCCTAGCTCCTCACAGTCCTACACATCGGTGATGAAACTTAGAGAATCAGAACGTAAATAAAATTACAGTTAAGCAAACAGTCCAATTCACAGTAAACACAGGAAACCTGTGCTCCAGACTAGTAGACTCGGTAAAGAACTCCTAAGCTTGACACCACACTTGCAGCTTTCCCTGTGTAAACCAGTGAGCGGTGATTGCTACCACGTCTTTGGGGTCGTGAGGTGGGAACCTCCCTTCAACGGTGTTTTCGTCTAGTTGGTCCCACAACACCTCCAGGAGGCTAGACAGTGATCACTGGCGTCCCAGAGTCACTCCCCTAATGCCAGCCATCACTGCTGCTCACCACAACACATTTCTTTTGCCTTGCCTACACTACCACAACCAGCACGACCATCAACTACCCCAGCGTCTCACCAACTGCACCAATAAAAGCGGAGTTGGGATGCAAACCCTGGTTCGTTTAGGGGGCAGAAGTAGAAGTGGTAAAGATGAAAGTAGGGATAGGACACAGACCCTGGTTCGGGTACGAGGCAGTGAAAGTATAAAACGTAGGCTGGTATCATTAAATAGTTTAGCAGAGTTTGTTTGCTAAAAGCAGCTGTCTGCCGCCGGACATGTTGACATAAGTAAAACATAAGATAAAATAAATTTGCTATTAATCCAAAACTATGAGCTTAAAGAGGATTAAAAGTTCTGTGAAGCATTAGAGTTGGATGACAATTAGTTTTAAGCTCATGACTCAGGAATATGTCAGCTAATTCAGAGTGAGTACAAACAAACGCTGATTAGCCGAGCTTTAATGATACAGTGCTGTTGTTAGTGAAAAGATGCTTGTTCGCAGGAAAACTTCCAGCGAGCTTTTAAACAGCCCTGAAGGACAAAATGAAAGCGAAGGGAAGGGGGGAAAGAAGAGCATCAGGTCCAGTCAGACTGCTGTGTTGCCTCCTCGGCACTAATCCTGGTCTTTTCCTGAACTGCCCTGGCCTTTCCTGGTCCGTGTGTGTGTGTCTTGTACCTTAATAGAATGGTCTTTAGGCTTTGATGCTACATCTCAGAGGATTAAACACCTCCCTGCAGACAGGGAGTGTGCCTTTCTCCTTAAATCTCTCCCCCTGCCAGGCCCACGCCTACCAGACACATTATTGATCACGGGAGGTCCTCCCCTCAGCCTGCAGCCTCATTTAGACCGGCTTCATTGTTTCCAGATGAAACAGCCGACAACAGCCTCCCGTCGACTGAATTTAACGCACGCTGCTGCCTTCAAAGACCGCGACTTTCGCTTCAGTCCCCTGCACTTAAAATCCCTCCTTCATCTCCCACCAGTCGCCGTCGTATCCTACAAATCAAGTAATCAGGTTTCCTCTCCTTTCCCCCCTCCTCTGCAAGAGAATTTCAAACTATACAGGGGGTGGGGGAAAAAAATAAAAAAAATGAAAAGAGCTAGCACACAATCAGTGCATTTTATGCCAAAAATCACACCCCTTCTTCTCAGGGCCGCGAATCCAGGTGAAAAGCTCCGATATCACACGGATACAATCAGATTAGGTGAGCAGGAAGGAGGCTGCACAGACATGGCAGAGGACATCCCCTGTAAAATAACACTCCGTCGGCTGCTTCTTTAATATCGGTGTACGCCACGGTTCTAGCAGACATTGTGGCCTAATCCGGCATGACCTTTAATGGTGCAGATTAGCCGACATGCAAACAACTTCAGGTGCATCGACTCCACAGGGACTGTTTGCGAAAAACTGCCACAGCAGAACTCCAAACATGTTAATCCCAAAGTGAAATAACACCGGGGATGGCAGGATTCAGATAGATAAGCTATCCTGCTATTATCCATGCAGACACCTTACACTCTTTTAGACAGTCTTATAAGATAAACAACTTCAGACTGCATTAAAATGTGCTGCGGTATAAGCTGTGCAGAACCACTCGCACTAAATTATGTCATGAAGAGTTGATTTTGTTACTGTAAATACTAACCTTGATGAATTTTCTTGGAAACTATGATTACAGTCGACCCTCTGAACTCCAAGCAGTTTCTTCTGTTATTTTTTTTGTCGCTCCTGTCACATTTCTCTCTCACTGTGGGCTCTTTTTTTTTTTTCCATTTTCAATATAAACGCTTTCAATGTTAAGTCCAGCACCTCTATGGAAGCGGCACAACCCTGGCAAGAAGCAGAGAGAACTCAAACATGCATTCTGTGCAGTAGGACAGCGTTATAAAGCCATAAGTTATTAAGGAAAATTAGAAGTTATGTTCAAAACTCTATAATGATAACATTATATTACACCCTAATTTACCCTTACCTTTCTTACTGTAATATTGTTTGGGCAAGTACTTTTCCGAGCTACCTTCAAAATGGAGTGAGGTGGACGATGCAATAATTCTTTTCGCGAACTGAGTGAAAACCAATAAAAACATCAAGGGTAGTCTTGGATATAGAAGAAAAACTGCACCCAGCACTTCCATTTGATCCTGAAGACTACTTAGACTTTCAACCTCAACACCTCCTCATTAGAACCGTCAATAAACGTCGTCAATCACATGCAGCATTTCATATTTTTACGCAAATCTATTTCTCACTTTCTCTATTTTAAGTAGGTTACTACCAAGAAAAGTGGCAAACTTTTCAGACTGCTCCTCCCTTCACCATCCACATCCTACTCACATGACGATCCCACATGTCATTACTGGGTCACGAAACTGTCGCCTGTCCCAAGTCGACCTCCGAGTGAGCGCCAGAACATCGCGGGATCAAAGAGGAACTCGTTCCCAACGCAGCACCAACACTGAAAAAGAAGCTTTCTTTCTTCCGACACCAATCCCCCCCCCAAACTTCATATCGCCATTGGCCTCAAATCAGAGAGTGTGCCGACGTGTCACGTTCTCATTACGAGGCAATGGAACAGATGTAACTCAGCAGCACGAGCTCTTCGGGAGAACAACGGAGCAGAACAAACGGCAAGAAAGCAAACAAACACGGCCAAGCACGGCGCTATATGATGCATATGTAACGAGCACGGACCACTTACATTTGTTCTTTATTAAAAATAGACACAAAACCAGCAAAGTGATGAGAGTTCTAGAAACCGCTGCGTGAAACAAAAACCTCCATATAGGAGCAGGAACAAAGTGAACCGTATGCCATTTTTGAAAAGGGGAAAAAAAAGGCCCATTTCACTGTGTCTTGTACGCCCGAGGCAAAGTGAATCACACACTGCAATGTCCCTCTCATGTTACATTCCCACCCGAGTCTGCACCGGGTGATTGTCAGGCGCTATAGCAATCAACAAATCCATTTAGCATTGTTGGATAATTAGGAGCGAATGGAGCGATTGCCTCCGCTGCTCTTCAGGACGGCCAGCAACAGTCCGCAGTAGCGCAGGTGCAAATCTGTGGCCGGTTTCCTCTCGTGGGGCTTTGAGAGGTTGAGTCAAAAAGGAAGCATTTGTTTCCTCAAACCCTCATTTGTCTTCAGGAGAAGGACTGCAGGCTTAAGTAGCTGCAGATTCACAATGACGCATGTAAATAAGCGATGATCTGATTACAGATTGATCCGAATAAATAATACGCACCAGGTGTGATGTATTTCTGAAACACAATGCTTTCTGTGGTCAAGGCAGCTCTTAGTATAATTTTAGTCGTTTCTGCTCTCGGCTGTGTTGAGTCTCCATTACCGAGGTGCCAGGAGAGGTCATTTGTCAGTGACCCCACTTACACTCAGAGTCACTTACTGTACATGTGTCCTGGTCTGCCTGAGAAGCAGACACTTTAACCTCTCTCATCTCTGTGGTTGTAAATAAAACTGCAAAGGTGGTAAATTGTCGGCGCTCATGTAGCACCTTTTGACCTCGGAGGCTCTACAAAGCGCTTCACAATGTTTCCCATTCACTGATTCACATGCATGCACAGTGCTAACCTGCCATCTTGAGCAACACAGGGTTTCAATGTCTTACCTAAAGACACTTAATTTGGCAAGAAATTGAACCACCAACCCTGGAATGAGTGGAAATCCAACTCTGCCCTCAAACGATGCACAAGTTATTCTTTGTCTGTGACTTTTGACTGTTTTTAAACAGCTTTAGCAGCATTATCACCAGAAGTCAATCGAATTTGGGAGCCTGCAAAAGCAGATGCATATACATGGATCAGGCATAACATTTTGACCACCTGTCTAATATTGTGTTGGTCCCCTTTATGTGCTCAAAAATGCTCTGAACCATTGGGCATGGACAAGAGGACCTCTCAGGGGGTCCTATGGGGTCTGGAACCAGGATGTTGGCACTGGATCCTTTGGGTACTCTGGCTTTTGCAGTGGAGCCTCTGTCAATCCAACTTGTTCCACTGCATCCTGTTGATGCTTGATCACAATGGGCTGTAGGAAGTTTGGAGGTCAAATCAACATGTTGGGCCATTGTCATGTTCCTCAACATGTTCCTGATTGTTGGATGTTGTTTCCATGTGGTGGGGTGCATTTTCCTGCAGGGGTAGTCCAGTGACATTTGGGATTTCCATTTGCATGAGGGAGTGTGTTTGTTGTGGGACAATGTTTATTTGGGTGTCTAAATCTCATCTACATGGATGTTAGAATCCAAGGTACAACACCACATAGTACCAATATGATCAATGTTAATCACTTCACCTGTCAGTGGTTTTAATGTTGTGGCTGATCGGTGTATGTGTGGCAGTAAAAGTAAAAATCTGGATATGAGACATCTGACATTATGTTTAAGCCAGACCACTGCTTCTCAAAATGATCCTTATGAGTTGCAAACAGTATTAATTTGAGTGTTTTTTGATCTTTATGATTGTGTTTAGTCTATTAAAAGTGTTTGGGTAAGGTAAGGGAACATCAAAGTTGTTTACTGTTGGTAGGAGGTCAAGAGTTTCTGTGTAGAACTTGCCTAATTTGGATGCCCAAAGAGATTTTGCAGCATTAGGCCAAAGCAAAATTATTTCTGAGTCAAATATTTTCAAATGTCCGCATGAGGCTGCTTGTCAAGAACATGACAAAATGCAGTGCTGTAATAGCGCCGTAATTCTTCTGCTGAGAACCGTCGCGCTGGGATAACCAACTCTTTGTCTCCAGCGACTGTTGGATTGTTCATGATGCTCTGATGATACCCCGAGGCTGAAAGCTCAGCCATGAAAAGAACATTCATTCACTGCTCTGTGAATCCGTTGTTCGGTGCCCTTCCAGCGTCTGCTACAGGACGTGACATGCGCAGATATTGCCGCTGGAAACTGCATGCATTCAATACAGATGATGGAGAACATGTGGGTTCATTTACAGCAGGTCTCTTGAGATTTTTACAAGCAAAATCTATCATAAGCATTAAATTCTTCCATTATACACAATCAACTTACAGAACATAGTCTTGTTGTACATGTTGCAGCATTAAATCAACTGAGAACTCTTAAGCTCATTTCTTATTGGTGCCACAGTCCTGTAGCTGGCTTGGCTAACATTACCCTTTCTAATGACCCTCACTTAGTTCTCTGGACAGCCATGTGCTCCTACTTTGCAGGTGATTTGATGTCATCTGCTCAAATCACTCAGGCTAAAGGAGGGAGCATTTAAGAGTTCGAGTGTACCTCCACAAATGTGCCTGATGTGAACGCGGTCAGCTTATGGCTTGAACCGAATCTCCATTTGCGCCTGCAGCTTTTTGCTCAAAGGACAAAACTGATAAGGGAAGTGGCCGGCCCGAACATTTAATGAGCTTCATGGCTGCGAGTGGTCAGAGGAGGCTGTTACCTTTGCAAGTGCCTTCATCTTCCATCGCTCTCTCTCTCACATTGCAAAGTGACTTTTTTTCCCCTAAAATTCTCTATTCACGGTGCATCAAACGCTGCCTGATTGTGCCAGCGAGGCAGAGGGAGCCTCGCTGCACTTTCACGTTCATAAAAAACTGATTACTGTCAGTAATCAAGTTAAGGCAAGAAACTGTGGTTACATTACGCTGGTTTACTGAGATTCCTCTGATGACCCCCCGCCGGCTAAATGTCACTGAATCAGTGTTAAAGAACTACTGCTGTCAGGACGTTGTCGAATGTGCTGGAGATCTGGTTGAAAAATGGCATTTTCACTTAATTAAAAAGACAATTTTGTGAGGAATGTAAGTGTAAAATCGAATCTCAGGAGCAGTTTTTCTTCATAGTCTTGTTCTCTGAGATGTCTGTGAAGATTCTCAGTCATCCAGGTCATGGTTATCCTCGCTAGGGGTGGGAATTGATAAGATTTGTACGATTCTGATTCCATTTTCGATTCTGCTTAGCGATTCAGTTCTTTGTCGAATCTCTTATTGATTCTCTTTGAAGGACTTTTTTTTGACAAAATATGTTTATTGGAAAGTTTATAAATTGACAACTTACAATTATGTAAAACAATTTTCCAGTTTTGCTTTTTTTTCTTTACACAAAGCAGACAAAAAAAAGTGTTTTTGGAGTGCCAAAAATAGCAATAAATGGACAGGGTTGTATATCAATTCCCATTATGGTGGATATTATATTAAAATAACTGGACCAATGGTTATGCAGACAAGGGCAAAAGAAAAACATGTGACTCAAATGACACTGTGAATTTAAGCAACGGTCACATTTGTCCTCTATCTCTGGGATGATTTTAGACAACTTTGATTTAGAGAAATGAATCCTATGGATGACCTTAAATTGGACAAGTGCCAGACGTGCACAAGATGAAACCGTGCCTGACCTACTCACCACCCCATCCCACCAATCCTTATCAATTCGGAGACCCATGTCTTCCTCCCAAGCGGCTCTCGTTTTTGAATTGGAATGATCACCAAGGTCCAGCATATGGTTATACAACACCGGAATAATCCCTCTACTTGGTATTTTGAATGTAAGTAAATCTTCCAAAGACTGAAGAGGGGGCAGAGAGGGAAAAGCAGGAAGAAATATCCACTTTGCAAGTATTGCAAGTTGCCCTGTTGTCATCCTTTCTTGTGAAATGTAACTAAACGATCAAGCGTTTGTGCCGCTTGGACACGTGAATGACGTTGCCAAGCACGATAGGCTACACAACGTGCATGGCGACGTCATTCGCGCCCACTGGATTCAATAAAGGAATCATTTTGCAAAATTGGCAAATGATTCCAAGGAGCTGAAACACTGGGAACCGGTTCTCAGTAAGAATTTGTTTTCGATTCCCATCCCTAATTCTCGTGGTTTCAATCGTAGCATCTGGACTTGCTTGAGTTTCTTCGAGAAACGATTGAAACCACGAGGACTTGTTCTTTAAGGCACACCAGTATGGTATTAATGGTTCTGAATGCCAAAGGTAGACTGCTGGAATATAATACAGTGGTTTTCATGGCTGATACCATATTTTCCGCACTATAAGGCCACTTAAAATCCTTTAATTTTCTCAAAAATTGACAATGCGCCCTTCAATCCGGTGCGCCTTATGTGTGCACTGGATTCAATAAAGGAATCATTTTGCAAAATTGGCAAATGATTCCAAGGAGCTGAAACACTGGGAACCGGTTCTCAGTAAGAATTTGTTTTCGATTCCCATCCCTAATTCTCGTGGTTTCAATCGTAGCATCTGGACTTGCTTGAGTTTCTTCGAGAAACGATTGAAACCACGAGGACTTGTTCTTTAAGGCACACCAGTATGGTATTAATGGTTCTGAATGCCAAAGGTAGACTGCTGGAATATAATACAGTGGTTTTCATGGCTGATACCATATTTTCCGCACTATAAGGCCACTTAAAATCCTTTAATTTTCTCAAAAATTGACAATGCGCCCTTCAATCCGGTGCGCCTTATGTGTGCACTGAGTTCCAAGCGCTCCGCTTCATTGACTGAAGGTATCTGACTAAGGTATCTGCTTTGACTGTTGTACAAGCTTTCGCGAAAGCCGGCATCATTGCTGAACAGCCACCTGGCAACGAGACTGACTCCGGCAATGACGAGAGGGAACCCGGCATGCTTGATGGCGAAATTGCCCAGCTGTTCAATTCAGATACAGAAGATGAAGACTTTGAAGGGTTTGTGACAGAAGATTGATCAAAAAATAATGTGAATGTATTTGTAAATACGGTATGTAGTAGAATAAAGTTCAACAAAATCACTGTTTTACTTCCGTTTCCTTATTTTAGCATGCGCCTTTTAACCCGGTGCGCCTTATATATGGCTTAAGTACAGAAATAGACCCCATAATTGAGAATGCGTCTTATAATCTGGTGCGCCTTAAGGTGTGGAAAATACGGTACACTAAAGATCCTTGAGGTTTACAGTATTTGTAAAGAAGCCGGTTTGTTGGGGCCAGAGGTTTGATTTGATTTAATCTTGATTTGCAACTCCAGCTGTAGACTGCATGATTCTATTCTGAAAAGCACAGCAATCGGTGAACTGCACTTTTCTGATTTGATCATTGGAATTCCAAAAAAGACGAGCAAAAACCAGAAAACTTATCCGAATTAATACAGGAATTGAAACTATTGTGTTCATCTGTCATTCCTGATGGGACTGACTTAGAACAATAATCAAAAAACTGGACACACAAAGAATATCTGGACCAAATGTGCCAAAACATCTTGGTGGTTTGGTCTGTTGGGACTTAGGTCCTACCTTTTCCCTAAAAAGATCTGACACTTACCAGCTTTCTGCACAACATTAGAGAAAGATGGATGAACAAAAGTTTGTGATTCTTTACGAAGCTGAAGTTACACATGGCCCCGTAATCAGGTTTCCCTCTCTTTTGTGGGTTGTAATAAGCAGTTACGGGCCTTGAATAAAGCAACCAGAACTACAGGTGTGAACAAAACTTCTGAAAAACCGATTAGCAGCGAAACATGAGGATAATCACATCACTGCAGTGCATGGAAACCAAACAAAACGGCACGAATTAGAACATCTACAGCCACGGGGAAGTTTGACTGAACTTATTAAGCACGGATATGGGGGTTGGTGGCTTTCAGAAGAAGGTGCAGAAGAGAGGAGGAGGAGGAGGAGGAGGTGTGAGGATTCGCTTGAATACATGGCGAGCAAATGGAAAAGTGGAGTAGAATGAAATAAAGATGGAGGTGTAGATGAACAGAAGGCGAGGCGGCAGAGAGAGCAGAGATCCTCGGGAGCCCAGAGAGCGGCAGATGCTGCCGACTCTGCCACAGCGGTCTGAATCATTCATTCCCTTTTAGTTTTCATGGCAATCTCAGTAAACACCGGCCTTGTGCTGTGTCAGAGGAGTTGTTTTCTCCGAGCGCGTGCGAGCGCTGCCGAGAGATGACGGATGCCACAGACTATCACTCTCCGCCCGCTCCGTCCTCGTCTTTGTGGCTTTCCTTTCAACCCTCCGTCTCTTCTCTTTCATGCACACACCTGCTAACCGGGGATCATGAAAGTTTTAGAGGCCTGGCATGAAGTGCTCACAATGGTATGAAACTCAGTCAAGACTGTTCCCCGTCTGGTATTTGAACACAGCACTTGAAAACAACGGGGCAAGGCATCCAAACTGATGCAATATGCATTATGTCCTAAATATACGTTTCATCGGGGGAAGGAGTTATGAAAGCTGCACACGTTGTTGTTGTTGTTCTGCTCAGCTCCGCTCCTCTATTTCTATCCTTCTCTATCAAGCACTGTTCTCTGGCTCTCTCAAGGTCCACACCAGCAAGAAATCTGTGTCAAATGTTCCCCATTATGCTCCCTTTTAGAAGTCCTTCAGCCTCAATAAAACACAGTCCGCTGATCAGTGTCGATTCAAGATGAGTGTTTTCAGATCTGGCGCCCAATTTCCGGTTTCCTTGTCGACCCTTACTGCTCCGAATGTGTGACCGCGCCTGTTCCGGGAAAACAAATGGTGCTCAAAACAAAGACTAAAAGAGGCTCTACGCCATCCGCACCTTCGGAATTCATCACGAAAAGAGTTGCAGTGGAAGCGGCCGCTGCTGGATTTTGCATGTGTTTTGTAGGACGTTCTAAATTCTCCAGAAATCCCGTGTTGTGCTTGCTGAGTTTAACACACCTCAGGAAAAAAAACACACTGGCACTCTTGCTATGATGTGTGAAAAGCCTACAGCCAACAGGGAGGACAATGCAAACAGGGCCAATGCATTCCTTTTGTAGCTTGAATAGATGAAAGCCTGCTATACATGTGGGTGCAGAAACCACTATTTGGCCTAAATCCGCATCATCAATGTATTCTAAAATCTCTTACATATGTTCTGACCTCCGGCCCTGTGGTTAAAGACTGACTTTGCCAAGAAGACACGTTCTTCTTGGCATCCTTCCTAATATAGATTATGCAGTACTGTGACAATACCAATTTATCCTTCCTGCATCGCTCACAGTCATAACTTGCACAACTGCAGGGAGGTCAGGTATGCATCTCGGCTGCATTTGAAGCCAAGACACACATCATTGCTCTCTTTGGGAGGACATTTTCCACACTAGAGTAAAAGTTTAAACAATTACAGTAACAATAAGCCTCAGATGATTGTAAGAGGAAGCCAGACTAGTCAGAAGAGCAAACTAGAGGTATTAAAACATGCTGTTTTTGCACACAATACTCTGCACCCGGCACAATTCGGCCAAACTAGATCCAAAGTTCACATGTTTAGGGTTTGGCAAAGTTGAATTCCTCGCTTTACACAGCAGTTTTGAGCTAAGTGAATCCATCACAGATGACTTTGTGAGCACTGATTACGCTTCGTTATGGACACACACAGGCAGCTGCAGACCTGAATGCACTGCTGTTGTCTTCTACTTTCTGCTAGTAAGACTCTGTTTCGCTGCAGGTTGTAGCTGCATATTTCACGTATGCACGCCTCTGTCAAGCACCATTGCCCCTGCAGCGTTGTCAGCGTGGACTCAAATGTTGGGCTGCACTCAGACAGGTTCGGGCAGATTCTTGCAGACTTGGGGAGGTGAAGAAACTTGCATCACCTGAACTCTTACATAGTCAGAGACGCAGAAAGTATAGCAAAGGCTGTGTGCTACTTTCTAGTGCACTTAGAGAGCAAAATTTATGCCTTACACTGTAAAAAAAAAATCCATGTTTTAACTATTATTTTCTGAACAATTTACTGTTATTTTACAGATTTTCCTTGACATGTTAAATTACAGAAAGCAACCAATAAAATAACTGGAAAAAACAAAATAAAAATTACATGTTAACCCTTAAAAAAAGGCCAAAACTGTAAAGAAAGTCCACATTAAAAATCTATATTTTCACACATGGAAATTCTATTTTTTTTTACAATGTCAACTGTACACATCCAATTTTAAAATGAACAAAAAACATTATTTGAAAGAAAGATTATGTAGATTAATGTTTAAAAACTGCAAATAATTTGACTGCCATTTTCCAAATTTGCATTTTTTTCGTCTAGTAAAATTAAGAGAACAAAATGATAATTTACATGTTGACTGTGGGGGAAAAAAGGCCAAAATGAGCATCATGTCCACATAAAAAACCTGTAAATTATAAATGTCATAGTAATTTATTCTTTCACAAAGAGTGACCATATAATTACACTGATTTACTGTATTTAAATGTACTAAAAATATGATTATTTTACAGATATTTGCTGTTATTATTATATTTTTTGCTGTTATTTACAGTTTTTTTCTTGGATTTTTTTTGTACGGACTATAGCAGACTCTCACAGACATGGACAGTATGGAGAATATAACACTAACCTCACTCAGCTACATGCTAATATACATGTGCAAATGAACAAGGCTTTTACTTACACAACACGTATAAACAGAGTAACTCCTCCTTCTTCACCACTTTATTAAACATGAATGCAGATTACATCCGCGGCTCAGATCAGCAGCATCCTCAGACTCCCACAGAGGACTGGTGACATGTGTCAGTGCCATCATCAGCTCCTCCCACGCACACACACTATAACACACACACACACACACACACAGTGATACACACCATCCTGTCAGCAGGCCTGAGAGCAGCACATGGAGGAGACATCCAGGACATGCATCATTCAGAGGCCTGGCTGGGGGCTGCATCCTCCTCTTAGTCTGCAGAAGGGAGCTTTGTTTGACACTTATCTCAATAAAGTGGAGCCGCTTCAACAAAACTTCAAGCCTATATTTACATGTTAGCAAATAAATACTCAACCTGGAGACAAAAGATTTGTATTTATCTCTTTCTGCTGAAGGTAACACATCTGGTATGAATGTCTGCCCTTGTGCAGCCAACCTTCTACCAGAATCCGTCGGATCACCAACATAAAAACATGCAGTACCTCTAAATATACTCGTTCTTGTTGTGTTATAACACCCAGCAGCAGCTCTGAACTCTGACTTCCTCCTAATTCTCACACTCATTTGCACATTTGGTGATTGACCACAGTTCAAGGCTGCCATGAACGTGTGTGAAACTAAACTGCAATGGCCCAAAATAAAACATGTTGTAAGATTAGATATTTTCTAACAACTTTATTTACATTTCTGTAGTAGTATTTCCTCATTTAAATGCAGAATCTTTTCTTTATTTTTAAAATACATATAAAATATGTTTACAGTATTTCTTTGTCGTTATATAGCTGTCATTTCAAGGTAATTGCTATTTTAAAGGGGCCTTTTCACGGTATTTTACATATTTTATCATGTTCACTCTGTCCCGAGCACATTGTCAAAAAGTGCAATAGAGATCAGTGCAATAGAGCATAAGTGTCAAACTCTGGCCCGCAGGCCAAATTTGGTACGCAATTTAATTATATTTGGCCCATGAGGCAATACATAACTGCTAGAGCTGGCCCATCGGTATTATACAGTGCATGTACCGCTAATCTTACAAATCCCAGAATGCTCTGCTGGTGTTTTGGCACGCCAAGTCAGGACAGGACCAATAAACACCCTCTCCTCTGTTGACAGTAGTCATAGCGACCTCATGCTACTACTGGCACCGTGCTACCCCTCCCAAACATGGCAAAAAGAAAGGCAGAAAACAGGAGCTCTCTGGACAGAATACCTGTTTACATATGGAAAAGACAGACCTGTTTGTGTTTTATTAGCACTGGACCTGAATATCCGGATGATGATTTTGAGATCTGAATAGTTGTACACCCCGCCGTCGCCACATCTGCACCAGCGGCACGTGAGGACACACCTACTGTGCCACCGCCAGCAGGAGATATCCACACTAATGCCGTTGGACTCCGACAAACACCTCGCCGCCCCCCCTACCCTGGCCGATGCCGCTGCACGAACCGAATATTCGGATATTCGAATTGGACCACAATATCCACAGCACAGATGTTGTTATTCAGACTAGCCCTCTCTAGCATGTGGAGCCAACGTGGCTATTACCAAGGAGTACAACATTAGACACTATGAAATGAAACACCACGACAAGTACAAGCACCTGGACACGAGTCAAAGGAGCCAGAAAGTAGAGGAGAAGAAAAGAAGTTCACAACAGACTATGTCCAGAAAATCCATATCACAAAGTGAGGCTGCTGTAAAGGCTAGTTTTATTGAAATATATATATATATTCAACAAATATCAATGTTGGCCCCGACTTTGTCCACATTTTAAATTTTGGCCCACTGTGTATCAAATCAAATCAACCTTTATTTATAAAGCGCTTTTTCATACAAAATGTAACGCAAAGTGCTTTACATATTAAAATCATTCCCACCCTTCCCCCACCCCCAACACATACAAACACAAGATCACATTCATACTCATATCCCACCTCGCTCCCTACATACACACACACACACACACACACACACACCCCAACACTTACAATAGAATAAAATAATGGACATGAGGCTGAGTACGGATGAACCAGGTAAGGAAACACCATCAGTGGAGCCGTCTGCACCGAAGTCTATGTGCAATGGGACTCTATGCAACAGGAGGATGTGCAATACAGATAATTTGGGTTCTTCTTCATGGTCCCTTTTCGACTTCACATGCTGGTCTGTGCTCAACTGTCTCTGTATTTGGATATCTGTGCTGCCTGTGTTGTTCACCTGCATATAGTCTGTGAACATAGTGTCTCTGTACAGTATGTGTCTTTACTTTTTTCTGTTTTGTAACATCAACCTGTCAGGGGGTCTACAGACGGAAATCAGCCCAGGGCTATAATCTGGCATAGTTACATTTGTTTAAATGTGCATTCATATGCAAAGCTCCCCCTTTCTCTTAAACAAACAAACAAATCAATAAATAAGCAGTTTTGATTAAATTGCAATATTGACACTGGGATAGAATCTCTAGCTGTTTTATTTTTAATTATTTAATGATTTATTCACAGCTTTATACTGTGTCTGATGCATACAGTAACTGTTTCTTTTTATGTTTTTTTTAAATACTGTTTTTAAACACATATCCACTGTTTTGGGTTATTTAATGTGTTGTTTTCAGTGGATTTTACTTTTGTTTGGTAGAAAGAGTGCCAGTTTTTTAATATTACACTGTTCTATTTTTTTAAGAGCATCCTTGTTTCCAGATTGTTATGGCTTTTTAAAAAATGTTCTCCAGTGTGTGAAAGCAATTCTTAATAAGACTTTTACAGATCGTCTATTTTGATTTTAAGTGATATTATTATCACTCATCAGCGATCACTGACATGCAAAAGAAAGATGAATGTCATGAAATATCATTTCTGCATAATTCACATTCAGACTCTGTCGCGTATCAACTGACTTTGTTCAGATTAGCTCACATTACGAGTGTTTATACCCCGTGGAAGCTGCGCCTCCTGCAAAAACCCCGAACGCGGCAGGATTTCCACCGTTCTGAAATAAATAAATAATGAAACGCGCACTTACAGTGTCCCGGGGACGCGGTGCAATGAAAAACAAACTCACAAAAGGCAGAACTGTGAGTAAAACGGGACCTTTAAACTTCGCCGAATTTTGAAGTCGCAGCGACGACAGCCTGAATAATTCATGGCCCGCTCATGACTCGGGCTGTAAACAGAAAAGACGAGGGGAGTTTTTACAAGCGTTTACTGCTTGCACATTTTGTTGTGCTGTGAAGTGGCAATATTGAGAGAATATCTACTCTGAAGAAAACTTCTAAGTCACACAGTGTGTCCTCATGTTTAATTATACATCAGTCCGGCATAACATTATGACCACCTGCCTGATGTTGTGTTGGTCCCCCTTATGTGCTCATAAAATGCTCTAAACCATTGGGCATGGACCCGAGAACCTCTCAGGGTGTCCTATGGGGTCTGGTACAAAGCATTCACAGAACATTTTGGCACTGTAACATGCTTTAATGATACTGAATAACCTTTGTAAGAAGTCACAAATTGTGTTTGCTCTTATAGACAAACTATGTAACATACAGTTGCCAAACTTCAACCGAGATGCCACAAATGTCTAGTTTATCGCAGCATTTTGTGTTCTTTATTTACTCGAGTTTGAACTGAGGAAACTTCTTTCTTTGTGGAGGTTTAGTACCACTGGAAATAAGGACTAAACGAATGAATATCTCCCCTCAAAAAAGTGCCATAAAGACAGCAAACTAGATAGAAATAAACAGTTACACATGGATCAGGCATAACATTATGATCACCTGCCTAATATTGTATTGGTCCCCCTTGTGTGCTCAAAAATGCTCTGAACTATTGGGCATGGAGAAGAGGACCTCTCACGGTGTCCTATGGGGTCTGGAACCAGGACGTTGGCACTGGATCCTTTGGGTGCTCTGGCTCTGTCCATCAAACTTGTTCCACTGCATCCTGTTAATGCTTGATCAGAATGGGGTGTAGGAAGTTTGGAGGTCAAATCAACATGTTGGACCATTGTCATGTTCCTCAACATGTTCCTGATTGGTTGATGTTGTTTCCATGTGGTGGGGTGCATTTTCCTGCAGGGGTAGCCCAGTGACATTTGGGATTTCCATTAGCATGAGGGAGTGTGATTGTTGTGGGACAATGTTTATTTGGGTGTCTAAGTCTGATCAACATGATGTTAAAATCCAAGGTTTTCCATCAGAACACCACATAGTACCAATATGATCAATGTTATTCACTTCACCAGGTCTCTGGATTATTTGTGTTTTTAATGCTCTGACAAACCCGAGCGAAATTTAATTCACCTCCACTAAACGACCATCTGCTACCTGAAGTGATTCCCGTGAACTGACCCTTTACCTGCTTTACATATCTGGTTCCAAAACGTGTGCGAAGGAGGCAGACAAACCCCTCCGCTGTGACCTCCTGTAACGAACCTCCTGATGAATAAACAGCACCGCTCGGGCTCCTTCATTCAGCTCCGTCGCTCCGTTTCTGGGACCAGGGAAAGTGAGTGGGAGTTTATTCAGCCTCTCCGCCGAGGCAAACACCAGCGTCTCCGGCTTTTAATGGGGCAGGTGAAGCGGGGTCACCCAGCAGTCGGACTCACGGTGAGTAACGCAGGTGATTACGATATCGCTGCACTTCCAAACACATAATAGTGCAGGACGTTTGGCCCACGCAGCTGACAAAAGAGGCCGTCTGGGATAATAGCACGGCTGCACACATCGAAGACTGACTCACTGCATGAAGTAATAAAAGAACTGCTCACGAGTACAAGAGGAAAACATTAAAACTGATGGATGATGATTATATCACACCAGATTAAAGCGATGAATGCTTTCCTCATAGTCAATAAATTAACCAACTACAGCAGCTCACTTTGCTTGGAATGGTGATCAACAATCAATATATTTTCACTGCATTTCTTCATGAAAATATGTTTTAATGATTCAATAAATTATCGAACACTTCAGTGGAGGGTTTTTTTCCCCCATCATGCATTTCCAATGTTATCTTTTCATCAAATATTCCAATAAGTTTCAGAGGAAAACATGATATCACTGGCATTAATGGTCTTAATACTAATTAGCTTTATCTGGATTATGGTCGACTTGTATTGGTAGAATTTTCTCCCCTCAGGCAGAGTTCTTGTATGTTTATAGCGAAAAGCACACTTCTTTTAATATTCAATTACAAATCCAAAGTTGCAGCCCCTATGCCGCCTGCTGAAGAGTCTTCTCCTGCGTGAATCCAAAACTTTATCAGTTTGAAAACTTTTTTAGAAACAAATTGGGTGTGTCACTGTTACGGCCACTGGTGACAGTGTGCCGTCTTGTTTCCTTGGTGGACTTTAAAACTGTGTCTGCGTGAGCCCAGCTGTGGCTGGCTTGGGAGCCTGCTCCAGATCCCCAGCTGAAAGCCATCTCGGCTGATTAGCCCGGTGCCGAAGACCTGCTCTACACCATAGACATATATACGTAGACGCCGCATTGACTGTGGAGGGACGTGCCTAAAGCTCCGCCATCTTGGTACAGGGCCAGCAGAGGGGGGAGTGAATGTAAGTCTATGGAGGTAAGAGGTACTCCACAATCTTAAAATAGAATTATTCACTGAATTTTCGACCGATTTCTAAACGGTTTGGTTTGTTGAAAACGTCACACATTTAGCTTTGACACAGGATGCTTGGATGCTTTTGTTCTATTTATGTCGGCCTGTCCGTCCTCCATGTCTGACGTTTGTAACAAACAATATATGTTGACAACTGATCGATTTATGATCACTTTTATAGTGCAGACATGTCATTCCTCTATAGATGTAATGCACTGTAGGGGCGAGTGGCACTGTACCAAGATGGCCGCCACATAGGCACGTCGGCTCCAATCGGCAGCAGCAGTCAACGCGGCGTCTACGTATATATGTCTATGCTCTACACCACTGGTTCTCCCCGCCTCCTGTCTCCACTGGTTGGCCCACCACTTGGTTCCCTCCCACGGCATCCAGTCCACTGCAGCCATCTCACACCTGGACAGAGAAGCCCCTGACTGCAGTGTGCAGTTCGGGGAGGAGCACAACGTTCAACTTTATAAACTTTATTTTAATCAAGGAGATCGCAATGTGCCTACAAAATAAGAAGCTGAGATCCCCCCTGAACGATTCCCTTGAAAGAGAACTTGGTGTCCCTGTACTGGTTAATAGGAAAACCTATTCTTGTGTGCACTTCTGGTGTTGTACAGCTGTTGTTGCTGTCTAACATGTGTTCTTTCAACCTTTGCTCACGGATCCTGTCTTGGCATTCGCTTCTTTATGTTTATCTTGGGCTTGATCCCTCAGTTAACAGAGACACATCACAGAAACAGTCCACTGAAACATGACAGGCTCACTTTCTTCCATTAATATACACCGATCAGTCACAACCTCATGACCACTGACAGGTGAAGTAAGTAACATTGATCATATTGGTATTATGTGGTGTTCTACCTTGGATTTTAACATCCGTGTTGATGAGACTTAGACACCCAAATAAACATTGTCCCACAACAAACACACTCCCTCATGCAAATGGAAATCCCAAATGTCACTGGACTACCCCTGCAGGAAAATGCACCCCACCACATGGAAACAACATCCAACAATCAGGAACATGTTGAGGAACATGACAATGGCCCAACATGTTGATTTGACCTCCAAACTTCCTACAGCCCATTGTGATCAAGCATCAACAGGATGCAGTGGAACAAGTTGGATTGACAGAGGCTCCACTGCAAAAGCCAGAGTACCCAAAGGATCCAGTGCCAACATCCTGGTTCCAGACCCCATAGGACCCCCTGAGAGGTCCTCTTGTCCATGTCCAATGGTTCAGAGCATTTCTGAGCACATAAGGAGGTCTGATCGGTGTATATTAAAATGGGGATAATGCAGTCTGCAATGCGTCATGTCAACCACTGATACTTCTTCCTTGTTTTTACTTGTCATCATTACTACTAATGCAGTTTGGCTTTTTGTTTGTGTGCAGAAAATAGATCAATAAAATGCTTAAAAACAAAGAAACCACAAACAGAACACAATTAGAGGTCCACCCATTGACAACTGTTTGACCGATAGAAAAACTGCAGCTCTTTGGATAACTGATTAATCTATAATAACAAGACCTCTACACTACTGATAAGCCAGTTTTTTTGTGTTATGACCTTGTAAAGAGATTAGATTTTATTTTATGAAATGTAATAAAATGATGAATCATTTCACTACAAACTGAGGATCCTGTATTATACATTACCACCAGTGTTTACTGTTCCTTGACAGTCACAGAGACAAAAGTTATTTTAGTGGTTAAGTGAGGTAAAATATTGAATCCATTCAACTGTTGTCTAGCAGCCCTTAGTCAAATGCCAAAGGTTGCCTTGTCTCGTCTTAGAGTCAAAATTGCGGCTACTTCTCCTTAGTGAGCAGGCTGGAAGAGGAGCTTCTTTACTCTTTTCCTTTTTTAATTCTCAAAAGAAGAAATATTGCTCACATAAAGAGGCCAGAATGAAGTTTGAGGACATTCTTGCTGACATAAACGGATTCGGAAGATTTCAAATAATGATCATTGTGATCAGCTTCATTGGCCGCTTCGTGCTGCCCTGCCACTTCATGCTGAACATCTTCCTAACAGCCGTTCCTGCTCACCACTGTGACATCAGCTCTCTGGGTGATGAGGGTATTTTTATGAATTTATCTCATGCTGAGAAGCTTGTTGTTAGCATTCCGGTCCAGGAGGATGGGACTCCGAGCTCCTGTTACATGTTTGAGGAGCCTCAGTATCACCTGTTGTTGGATTTATCCAACATTACTGACAAACCCACGATGCCGTGCCAGAATGGATGGGTGTACGATAACACCATCTTCAAGTCAACTCTGACCTCACAGGTGATCCTGCTGTACATTTATTTGAAATTAAACAAAATGTGCTCGTTAACAATCGCCTTTTAGGGTCAACTGTGTTTGACAAACAGTGTGAACTTGTCCTTTTTCTTTATTTCTTTGCATAAGTGGGACCTGGTGTGTGATAAAAGAGGGAAAAACAAAGCGACTGTTACCATCTTCTTCATCGGAGTTATGTTTGGAGCCATAGCCTTTGGAAGTCTCAGTGACAGGTACCACAGCTTAGCCATCAGGCTATTATTTACTTGATTGAATTATTAACTTCAAAAAAGTGAAATTAAATCTGGAGACTTTGTGGCTTTCCATAGGTATGGCCGGAGGATCATGCTGCTGGTATCATATGTGTCTGGAATGCTGTTTGCTGTTGCGAGTGCCTTTTTTATACGTCCTACGTGATGTTCGCAGTGCTGAGGTTCTTCACCGGCTTTTGCATCACTGGCATCGTCATTGTCTCATCAGTGCTCAGTAATGACACTGTTTTGCATCTAAGCACACAACACAGAATATAAGATAGATGACATACAGTATATTCAGTTCACATCAAAAGACAAGGCTTGCAGATAAAAAAAAAACTAGTGCTGTCAAAAATTATTAACGTGTTAACGCAAATCAATTTTAACGGCGTCAATTTTTTATCACCACATTAACCCTCTTTTTGGCCTAGTGAACTTGTAGTTTGCTCACAAGCTGTGGCCACAGCTAGTAACGTTAGAAAAACTACAGTATCCACATGTAGAATGGGAACAAAACAACAAACACGCCCCACGTACGTTTGGTCTTGTCTGCTCGCCAGCTGCAGAAGGGTAGGCTACCGTGTTGTGCAGATGGTGAGCACGAGACGCCGAAATGGATGTGAACAAGATCCTGTCAGGGGTACTTGGCCGTCTGAGTCCGGCAGCTTTAGCATGGATATCTCCTGTTGTCGGTGGCACAGCAGCAGTGTCCTCGCTCGCCACGCCTTTCTATCGGCTCTGTTTTTGCGTCCTGAACCACGTGCCGCCGGCACAGATGCTCAGCCAGGCAACGGCGGGGGTGTGCACGACTATTCGGACCTCAAAATTATTATTTGGATACCACCACAGCGACCGAATATTCGGATATTCAGGTCCAGCCCTTGCTGCAAGATGGGTTGACTGACGAGACCGAAGTTATCTGTGTGTATTGTCAGTGTGAACTGAGTTATCATTGTTGCACATCCAGTCTAAAATACCGCTTCAATGGCAAACACACAGCTGATGCGAATTCTCTGCGTCCTCTTCGTCAAAACCAGGCGACAACGGTGATAAGAGTTTTAAAATGATAATTCAGGGCGCCCTGATAGCATAATGGTTTTGTCGTGTGACCCAAGTGCCAAGGCGTAGCGGCTGTCCAGGGTTCTATTCCGGCCTCAGGCATTTACCACATGTCCTTCCCCACTCTCTCTCCCGTTTCCAATTCTATCCAATAAAGGCATAAAAGGCCAAAAATAAATCTTAAAATAATAATTCAAGTGACATTTAGAATAGATAAAAAATGTGTGATTAATCGCGAGTTAACATTCATGTGATTAAATATTTTAATCGACTGACAGCACTAAAAAAACACAAGATTTTCTAGCTTTGCAGTGAAGGTTTTCTTTTAATATTTGTTGTGATGAGGTGTTGGCTCTTTGCAGCTGTGGAGTGGGTGGACATTGAGCACAGGAAAATGGTGGGAATGATCGACAGCTTATCCTGGACGTTCAGGAGCATAGGGTTTGCAGCTATTGCCTATTTGGTGAATGATTGGCGGTGGCTGACTGTGAGTGCTACATCACCTTTAATCCTGGCCATTATCACGTGGAGGTATGAAACAAACACTCACATCTTTTAGTCCAACACAAAGCCCCTGCCCCCTTATATGGGTAGGTTGTGCTAACCCTAACCCTAACCCTAAAAGCACTATAATTTGATTACCGATATTAGAAACTCCTCAAAATTCAAACGTTTTAACCACGGATGGATATTTTTTGCTGAGGATTGGGCCTGAGCAGACTTACAAACTTAACATTTTCTGTGTTTTTACTGTATTTCTCATTGCAACTGCAAAAACAGTGCCATAGACTCTGCCTCGCACCAATGGCAAAATCCATCTGGACACACATTGTTTTAAAATTCAATTCAGAAACTCCAATGTGATGCTCCTTGTTACAACTTGCGTAGTTTCCCAAAGGAGTACTACTGCATATGTGACTAAGCATTGGTAAGTCTAATGAACTGTTTCAAGTTCAGAAAGAAAACTATTTCCAGCTGTGTTGCATTGTAGGTAATGCAGTCCCTGGGTTTAGTCAAAGGATAAGAATTAATTTAATACAAAAGCAGCATCCCTTGTTCCACTGCATTGACTTTAATCAACTTTTACACTGCTGATCTGCTCAAACAATGTTATAGGAGTGTACTGCTAAATTGATGGAGTCCTGTTTTAAACTTTTAGGGGCTTGCAGTATTGCATGCACGACCTTCTTCTCTTTTTCCTTTGTAGACTACTTTTGTTTTGCACCCGTAACCGGAGCTGGATGCGCACGCTGTTCACCATATTTGTTTTCATTGTAAACGTGATGTTTAAAATGATATCGAAACATAAATGTATTTTTCTACTTCAGTCGTCCATTTGGACTAAAAACCATCTCTGCCTTAACATTAGGTGGATGCCAGAGTCGGCAAGGTGGCTCATTACCAATGGGAGGCTGGAGCAAGCTCAGATGTATTTGAAAAAGTGTGCGAAAATGAATGGAACAGAAGAATCAGCTAACATACTGAAAACAGAGGTTGATGTATTCCAGATGAAAAATCTAATTTTGCACTGCCTAATACATCGTTTTCACTTTCTTCTTTTCATTACATGGTTTGAAGAATAACGCTGCTTTGCATTCTTTCAGACATTATCCACCATCGTTGTGACTGAGAGAAGAGATCGTTCCTATTCCTACCTCGACTTCGTGCGAACACCTGCGCTGAGGAAACTGGCCCTGCGTACTGGTCTATTATGGTCTGTATTCCCATTTTAATCAATCTCCATGAAAGCCGCCGATGGATTCAATGAGTGTCAACTTTCTCTGTCATCAGGTTTTGCGTGGCAAATGCATTCTATGGCATCAGCTTCAACATCGCAAGCTTGGGGCTGAACATCTATCTCACTCAGTTCACCTACGCTTTAATTGAGCTGCCGGCCAAAATACTAGTTTACTACTCGCTGGATAAGGTGGGCAGACGGACCACTGAGGTGTCTACTCTCCTGATTACTGGAGTCTGTCTTGGAATCAACATCCTGATACCAAAAGGTAGGCATTCATTAATCTCCTGAATTACATCTAACTGGAACTATTTCAGCAAGAGGTTGCAGTCACTTTACCTGGAAAGGTGTGACCGATTTTGGTGTTTAATTAATTAATCAGTCCCTCCAGGAATTTGCGATGTTGCGATCGCAACAATTAACGCAAATTCAACCAATCTCCGTTGATTCTGCGCGACCTTGTAATTTCGTCCAATCACCGCGACTTTTCCGCAATTTTGGCCAGCCTCCCGTGAGTGCCACCAATCACAGCAGTCCCCAGGGCAAACGTAATGCACGTACGTCACCAAATTCACTTCCTTGTTTATGGTTTGAAGATACAGATACGTATGCAACAAAAACTACTGCAAAACAATTCCCTGATGTTCTTCACAAGAGCGGACGTAAACTGTTTTGCACCCCGTGGAATACTGAGGTGGAACACAAACGAAATTCATTGACTGACAAACATTTTTCTACCGCGAGACATATGAGGAGAATGGGTGAAACCAGCGGACCACAGACCAGACAAATCACCATGACAGAAGCTGTTGCATCCAGATCTGTGGCAGCACTGAAAGAATGAAGGTCAGTTAGATTAATTAACTGACGTGACGAGCTGTGTGTGTGTGAACACGTGTGTGCCAGGATGTGAAATTAACTTTTAAAACAAAGAAAAAAAATGCAACTTTTTGACAATCTTTTACTGTCTCCTGGAATTTTATCGCAACAATTGCGCTTCAAACATCGCAACTCACATCGCAATTTTTTTAGAAAAGCTGCCGCAAATTCAGGCATTTTAGGAGCAACAATCTTGACAAACGCCCGCGAAATCCTGGAGGGACTGATTAATAAGTTCAATTATTAAAAGAAGAAGCCATCCTCTAAATATTTTTTTTCTCAGATATGTCTGTTGCCCGACTGGTGGTAGCCATCATTGGAAAAGGGTTTTCTTCAGCAAGCTTTGCAACTGTTGTGCTGTACAGCTCTGAGCTGTATCCTACTGTAGTGAGGTAACTAACCATACATGCCCACTTTCACTCTTCATTCAGGATTAAAACTGCAGAAATCAAACATCTGCCTCCTCTGTGGTTTCTGTATTTTAGGCAGAACGGCATGGGCTACAACTCCTGCATGGCTCGGCTTGGTGTGGCTGTGGCTCCTTTGGTCCTTTTGCTGGACGAGGTCTGGAAAGATCTGCCGCAGCTCGTCTTGTGCTGTGTGGCTTTCCTCGGGGCAATGGTGGCAAGAACGCTGGCAGAGACCCGCAACAGGTGCCTGCCTGAGACCATCGAAGATATTGCACAGAAGCGGCAGTTAACGAGACCAATGGCCTAAGCATGTATTTAATTAGTAGTCATTGGTAGTTCAATTTTCAAAATAAAAACTACAACTGCACATACAGGTTCATTATCATTCTTGAAGTACGTCTAGGCATTTATTTGGGAACATGGTTGCTCTTTTTTTTTTTTTTACTGTCGACTGTAGTATAATGCGGTACTCGCATTTGTCACACTGCATGAATGTCTTCGAGCTGTTACAAGATTTTTTTAACACATCTGTACGGCACAAACTGTTTTATTTCTCATGTCCATCTTGTTAATCGTCTTCTGACTGATAGGTTTTACCTCACTCCACAAGCTAGGAACCGCTCTCACTGGATAAAACGTGTGCTTAATTGTGATAAAATGTATTTTAATGAAAACTGTGTGCCAAGTTTTTATTTCCTTAAAATTTCGACACAAAAACTCACTGTCAGCATTTTGTATATGCAACGGACTTTATCATAATCTGAGCTCTGAGTTGAACTGCAACAGACTGCTGTGAGTTTTCCATGGAAACGCGTCAAAGAACCAATAAGTCATTAATTAACAAGGGCACACAGTCATTTTCAAGGCACAGGGGAGGCATTAACCTGAACAGTCCACCCTGGTGCCTCTTTGTTCATGTCCCTCAGTATTATGGTTCCGTCTGCAGTGTGCCAACTCGTGCAGAGGTATTTTGTGTCTTGGTGAAGATTTCTGTGTGACCTGCATTAGTTTAGTGTAACATTAGTGTTTTCTGTGTGTAAAAGATGCTAATGTTATTGTGTGTTTTGTAGCCACTGTTAAGTGGTGATTCGTGTCTTGTGACATTCTGTACTGTGTGTTCGGAGGCACCAGTTTTGGTTTAGTTAGTTCTGTGCTCTTGACACTTCTTTGCTATTTCTTTTTGGTGTGGTGTTGTTATTTTGTTGGGTTTTGCTAAGGAGTTTAGCTGTTTTCTGTTATTACCTCCGCCAAGGAGGTTATGTGATGGCCAGCGTTGGTTTGTTTGTTTGTGTGCAAAATGACTGGAAAAGTAATGGACGGATTTGGATGAAATTTTCAGGAAATGTGTGAAATGGGACAAGGAAGAAATGATGACATTTTAGGAATGCTCTGGATCACCGTCTCCATCCAGGATTTTTTTTAATGTAAGTGTAACCGGGTGGACAATTAAATGCGGTTTACTCTAAAAGCCACCAGAGGGCACTCTTGTTTTTGGGGTAACTCCCTGTGACCACATGAGATTTTGGGGCTCCACGCGACAGACAGTGACAGTGACGGAGTTCTCTTTACTTCCTGAGCGACATACGCACGGTTGGGCCGGCATTCTTATCTCCGGTTGTCTAAGAAGCTGGGAGGCTGTTAGGAGCTGCTGCACTAGAGGCCGCGCCTGTTCATTAGGTCGGATGGGGTGAAGGCCGAATTATCGGTAAGACATTTCAACTGTATGTAATTACATTTGTATCTGTAACGTTGCATACAAAATATGTGACTTGGGAGATTGTGTTGTGGGTGGACTGAAGGTCCTTGGTGGAGGTATGTGCTCTCTGAGTGCTTTTCTAATTTAGTTTTAGTGAGTGTCTGGTAACTCTGTTAGCCTTCATTTGGTTTTATTCGGTTCTTTGATTTTAGCAACACCCACCAACTTTGTTACTTTGTTTATCACATCTTTTGAGTTAATTTAGTCATGAAGCAATGATTTGCATTACCTCACCAATAACACCTGGTTTTATTTTTGTCGCACTCAGCTACCCCTAGAAGCGGGGTCATAACAGTCGCCTTTGTTAAAAAGTAAAAGAACACATCTGTTAATCAGTAATCATTACTGATAAGATAGCTTCATTAATCCCAAAGGAAGTTCCAGTATTACACACTAGTGAAATTTAAAATAAAACTAATGAAGCTGAAATAAGACTAGAATAGAAAGCAACATGTAACACAGGCAATGGCAGTGGAGCAGTTAAGTAATATTGCACATTATAATGAAATATTGCACCTGAAAATGAAACTGATATTGCACGTACAATTCAGAAAGTAAAAATGCAAGTGATAATTGATATTTTTCTTCAGTGTCTGCTGCAGAAGGGAAGTTTTACAGGTGAATGGAACTTTAGAAAAGACTTCCTCGGGTGTTCTGTGGTGTCACTCAAGCAAAATGAAAGGAGAAAACAAGCCAATCTGCATTTTTTCACAACCTAAACAGGCGGATTGTTCATTTAATTCCCCAGGAGTGTGTCTGTAAAAGAGACCTGCATGTGTTTTATTGACATCCAGATGACCCTAAGTTATAAATCTGCACGGCGGAAGCTCTCTTTAAGTTGGAGTCATTGGAGCTGCCTCTCCGACCATATATGGTAATCAGGAGACGGGACTTCCTGTCGGACCGGAGACCCGCGGAAAAAGGAATCTTTTGTGGGAGGATCCGCCGGGGGAAGAGATTACACACCGCTAAAAGTAAAGGAAAGTACAGGACGTGAGCTTTCAGAGATGTTTCTGTCAGAGTCCGAGGATGATTCCGAGCTGCTGCCCTCAGATTCGGACTCTGAGAGCGAGTGTAGCCGGTGCAGCCTGGACGAGGACTTCACTCCGAGGGGGCTGGCCCGCGGATCAGAGAAGTAAGTTCTCAATGCTGGCTTCAGTCCAACATAGTGCACATTGTGTTGCACGACATGCACAGGGATCATATGTATCCTAAACTACTGCACAGAGGCTTGAAGCTGCAGTAAATGTCAGTATGGGGTTGCATCTTCTGCGTCCTGCATCTCAGCAACGTGGTGCGCACTGGCCGCAGCTCTTTCTGCGCACACGCTGCTTTGTTTTCCCTGCAGAAGTCGCCCAGCGGCGGACTGAGCTGTGCACAAACCTGCAGCACAATCACGAGAAACGCATCTTGTCCACAGTGGATGCTGCACGTCGCTGGGTGCCGTTTAACAAAGTTTACGCACAGAAATCATCCGCTTTTTTGCAACATTAAGCACTTTACGCGCAACCGGGGCGTGCACGCCGCAGTACAAAGACATCCATGTTGCATGTATTCCTTAATACGCTCATTGAGAAAGGTTTCAGAAGTGCATTACTTTCTACAAAATAGTCTAATAGTCTATGCGGGGCCCCAGGGGCGGTTCTAGATTTTGCCGAATGGTGGCCCAGGCCGGGGTGGCACATTTTATTTATTGCATTTTTTGACTAATCTATCAGCTAAATAACTAATAAACCTAATGAATAAGGTCATAAAATATTAAAATATGGCATTCACATTTTTATTGTGTATTCTAGTCATCTTCAGATAATGGAACATGTGAAATTGTGCATCATCATCATATTAATCAGTCCCTCCAGGATTTCGCGGGCATTTTTCAAGATTGTTGCGGCCTAAAATGCCTGAATTCGCAGCAGCTTTTCTAAAAAAATTGCGATGAAAGTTGCGATGTTTTAAGCGTATTTGTTGAGATAAAATTGCGGGAGACAGTAAAAAATTGTCCAAAAGTTGCATTTTTTTCTTTGTTTTATATAATTCATTAAAAAAATGTAAAAGTTTAAAAAGTTAATTTCACATCCTGGCACACACGTGTTCACACACACACGCTCACAGCTCGTCACGTCAATTAATTATTCTAACTGACCTTCATTCTTTCAGTGCTCGCATCTGGATGCAACAGCTTCATCATGGTGGTTTGTCTGGTCTGTGGTCCGCTGGTTTCACCCATTCTCCTAATATGTTTCGCAAGGAAAATGTTTGTCAGTGGATGGTTTTGGTTTGTGTTCCACCTCAATATTCCACGGGGTGCAAAACAGTTTACCTCCGCTTTGGTGAAGAACATCAGGGAATTGTTTTGCAGTTGTTTTTGTTGTATCTGTATCTTCAAACCGTAAACAAGGAAGTGAATTCGGTGATGTACGTGCATTACGTTTGCGCTGGGGACTGCTGTGATTGGTGGAACTCACGGGAGGCGGGCCAAAATTGCGGAAAAGTCGCGGTGATTGGACCAAACTGCAAGGTCGTGCAGAATCAACGGAGATTGGTTGAATTTGCGTTAATTGTTGCAATCGCAACATCGCAAATTCCTGGAGGGACTGATTAATGATGGACTGTGTGGGTGTCAGGGGGAACGCCTTGGAGTGGTTCAGGTCCTACCTGTCAGAGAAGTCTTTCTCTGTCAGGCTGGTGGACTCCACTTCGTCCTCTACCCCACTTCATTGTGGGGTCCCCCAGGGATCTATCCTGGAATCTATTCTTTTTGCATTATATCTCCTTTATCTGTATGGTATCCATGACTCCCAAGGACACCACAATATATAGAGAGACATACAATAAAATGCGATAAAATACTATTAAATAAAAATGAATACAATGCTACAAATGTGGACTACATCTGTAAAAATGGACTTCAAATAAATATAAAATGAATATGAACCTTAGTTGCAGCACCAACCTCCCATGCCACCTGTATGGTCATCTGTTCACAGATAGTAGGAGAGCCTGAACAGATGAGTTTTGAGTTGGGATTTGAAGAGTGAGAGAGAATCAGTATTGCGGAGGCCATGATGGAGCGAATTCCAAAGTTGGGGGGGGGCAGAGCGGCTGAATACCTGCCCCCCATAGTAGTGAGGCGAGCAGAGGGGACAGTGAGGCGGATCGATGAGGAGGATCTGAGGGTGCGGAGGGGTATGGTGATGTGGAGGAGGTCAGCGAGATATGGAAGGGCGAGGTTGTGGATGTCCTTGAAGGTGAGAAGTAATATTTTGTGCTGGAGCCAGTGGAGCTGTTCCAGGACGGGTGTGATGTGACGGGTGGATGGGGTTCTGGTGATAATACACGCTGCTGAGTTTTGTACAAGTAGAAGCTTTTGAACGGTTTTCTGGGGGGAGACCAAACAGAAGGGAACTTTAGTAGTCAAGCCGAGAAGTGACTAGACTCTGGGCCAGTAGGGCAGTGGTACAAGGTGCGAGGGAGAATGTGCTTTATTTCAGTTTGGGGTTGGAGACTCTACATGTGTGAGAATTCTTTTGGTGTGGTTTTTATTTTCATATGAAATTCTAAGTGAAAATCTGCATTAGGAGGTGACAGATGTGGACTCTGACCAGGCTGGGAGGGCCAAACGACAGATGTTACTGAGCTGCAGCCAGTATTTTTTTATATTTGACCTACAGTGGGAACTAAAAGTCAGAATATCTCCACCTCTGCTGCTTTTTTCATTTGACCAGCCCCACCGCTAATGACAGTTTTCATTATTGATTAATCTGGAAAATATGTTCTTCGCTTAATTATTTTTTTCTGTCCTCTGACAGATTGATTAATCTCACTTTGACCTCCAAACTTTTGCAGGGCTGTTGTGTCAGACTGCAACACTGGGGTGTGTGTAAACCGATAACTAGGGCTCAACAATTCATCAAAATAATATTGAAATGAGAATAGTCAAAGTCTATGAATTATATTTTCAGACATAAAGTGACGTCAAAAACACCATCATTTCTGTTTCAGTGGAAAAGACTTTTTAAAAATACCATTAAATCATATGATCGTGACTTATCTTGCAATATTTGTGAAAATAATTGCAGTATTATTATTTTTGGTGTATCGTTCAGCCCTGCTGCCAACTTAGTGGACTTTCTTTACCTTGTCAGAAGAAGACATTTCACTAGGGCTGCTCCCGAATATTGGAATATCGGAAAATTCATTCGTTGTGGTGGTATTCAGATTTTGATATTCGAATAGTCGTGCGCCGCTGTCAGGTGCCACTGCCAGGCGCTGCCGAGCTTTGCTGAGCGCTGCTGAGCGTTGCCGAGCGCTGTTGAGACTGTAGTACGCCGCCGGGGGCCGCCGAGTGTCGCCGACGCTCTAGAATGTCGCTGTGGTTGAAGTACGCGGACCTGCCCACTGTGGCGTGACCGCCGCTCCCTCATCCTCATGCCCCCCCCGACATTACACTGCAAAAAAGAGTAGCCTAAATATAAGATAAAAACACTGAATTCGAGAAGAATTTACTTAAAAGCAGTGAAATTATCTGTCCATGCAGCGAGTAAATTTTACTTGGTAAGAAATCTTGAAATAAGTTTTTTTTTTCTGAAATCTAAGATTGTACTGTAAAATCAAGGACTAAAAATGAGTAATTAACTTTTAAAACAAGCCAAATTATCTATCGTGTCTGAAAATAAAATATTAAATCTTGGCAAGTGCCTAGTAAATTTGCAGTGTATCCGTTATTAGCTGCAAGAAGTATGAAATTATCGTTATCGGTTGAAATTGGCATTATCGTGCATCAATATTAATGTTATTACAGCCACTTCATTAAACTGTTCTACTTCATGCTGTTGACCCTTTAAATGGAGATAATTTAGAATCACTTTCTACACTGTTTGTTTCACTCAGGCTTGCTAGTAGATCAGGGTTTAAGTTGCAGGTTGTAAAAGCGTCACCTACTAATTAATTCACCCTAAACCATCTGTTTTATGAACAGGGAAGACTTCACTGAGGAGGACAGCTCAGACGAGGAGGTGAACGGTCGGCCCACGAGGAGAAGATCCTCCAGGAGGCAGCGCCGCTCTGCATCTTCTCCGCTGTCGTCGCCCCTCAAATCTGCATCGAAGAAATGGGAGCAGAGTCCCCTGAGAAAGAAGATCCACTGCGAATCTACGCCCCAAAAAAACTCCAAGACGCTCTCCAGTCCCTGCAGGAAAACTCCAAGCGGGAAGCAGCAGGCGGAGAGACGAGCAAACAGGGACGAAGCGGACGAGGAAGACCGGTGGCGCAGCGTCGACGAGGAGGACGTCGAGCCTCCTCAGCCCCATTTCAGACCTGAGAGGGATGTAGGGCCACAGCTGAACCGAACAGCGAATTACACGCCACTCGAGCTCTTCCAGCTGTTCTTCTCCACGACGGTAATCGACACACTTGTAAAAAACAGCAATGCCTACGGGGAAAAGAAATCCCAGGGCCAGAAGGAGAGGCACGTGCCTGTCACTGCAGCGGATATGTACTCCTTCATTTGCATTGTACTCTACATGGGCATCGCGCCGCTGAAGACTCTCAGAGATTTCTGGAGAGGATCTCGGCTCTTCAACCTGCCGTTTCCTGCCTCCGTCATGCCCTGCAGACGGTTCCTCGCCATCTCCCGCAGTCTGCACATGAACGACCCGGCCGTCGAAGCGGCCAACGACCAGAAAAAGGGGACACCCGGATATGACAGGCTTTGCAAGATAAAGCCGCTGTATGGGCAGATTCTGGAGGCCTGCCACACTTTCTTCCATCCACACCAGCACATCTCCATAGATGAGCGGATGGTGGCGAGCAAAGCGAGGATCAGGCTCAAGCAGTACATTAGAAACAAGCCGACAAAATGGGGCTTTAAGCTTTTCGTGTTGGCAGACTCCACATGTGGCTACACCCTGAACTTCTTTGTGTATGAGGGACGAGAAAGTGAACCCACGGGGAAGGGGCTCAGCTACGATGCCGTCATGAGACTCCTGAAGATCCCCTTTCTAGGTAAAGGGTACAAGCTCTACGTGGACAACTTTTACACCAGTCCGACGCTTTTCCTCGACCTGCTCAAGAGAAAAATCTGGGCTTGTGGCACCCTCCGTTCCAACGTAGCCGGCTATCCCAGGACGAAAAAGAACAACAGGCCGGAGAAAACCCCGAGAGGAACCATCCGCTGGATCAGAAAAGGACAGCTGCTGTTTGTGAAGTGGTTTGACACCAGAGAGGTGACGATGTGCTCCACGATGCACAAAGCATACAGCAGCGACATGACGAAGCGCAAAGTGAAGAACGCCGATGGACAGTGGACGGTGAAGCAGGTGCCGATTCCAGGCTGCATTAGAGATTACAACCAGTACATGGGGGGTGTTGACCTGTCGGACGCTCTCATTGGCTACTACAACGTCGTTCATAAGACGAGGAAATGGTACAAGACACTGTTCTATCATTTAGTGGACATAGCCACGGTGAATGCTTTCATCCTCTACAAAGAAATGTGCAAACTGCATAAACGGCCTTTAGTCACGCAGAAGAACTTCAGGGAAGAGCTGATTTTGTCGCTGGCTGAGATCGGTTCCACTCCCCGCCGCTCGGCTCCACAGAACTTCATGTCGGCGTCTCCTTTCAAAACGCCTCCAGCTTCTCCCTTCAAAGCCCCACCTGCCTCCAACCGCGACGCTCCCCCCGGCTCTCCCTCCGCAGCGCCGCCTCCTTCCACCGGGGCTCCACCTGCCGCAGCCTCGGATGCTCCGGGTTTAGGTCACCTGCCTGCTTACTTTGTAGAACAAATGAGCAACGTGGCCTCCAGAGACCGGGCCACCGCCGGCAGGAGGGCATGTGTGGTCTGTAAGAGAAAGTCGCCCGTCTATTGCAGCACGTGTCACAAAACGCTTTGTTTCACCTCTTTGAGGAACTGCTACAGCGAGTGGCACAGGAGCAACAACATCTGTGTTTAAGGGACTGGAAGTACTTGCATTAAGTCTGTATGGATGCATTTGATGGAGAGTTACCTTTAACTTCAGCATTCACTAAATTGGTGATTTGCCTTTCATTAACACGTGCCTTTAATCACCACTAGTGAACTTCCTTATGGCTCATTTTCCAAATCCTTCAAGATAACCAACCTCATGTAATTATGCAGAGTCCCGAACATGCCTGTTAGAATGGTTTGCATGCAGTATACAACATCCACCAATCAGCCGGAACATTATATATATTATATTACCCCTGCAGGAAAATGCACCCCACCACATGGCAACAGCATCAACCAATCAGGAGAATGCTGAGGAACATGACAATGGCCCAACATGTCGATTTGACCTCCAAACTTCCTACAGCCCATTCTGATCAAGCATCAACAGTGGAACAAGTTGGACTGACAGAGAACCCACTGTACAAGCCAGAGTATCCAAGGGATCTACTGACTAGACCCCATAGGACACCCTGAGAGGTCCTCTTGTCCATGCCCAATGGTTCAGAGCATTTTGGAGCACATAAGGGGGGCCAACACGATACATAATGTTCTGCCTGATCAGTGTATTAGCATAATAGATGTAGGAAAAGGAATAACCTTTTAATAAAAACAGTGGTTAGTGAACTAGAAGAGGACTTACAATAAAGGACAAATCTTTTAAATTAAAGATTCTCTCAAAGCTTAATATCTTTTTCATCCATTACCCTTTTGGATACCTCAAAATGTTTCTAAAATCCTTAAAGAGGAAATATCTTGCATATTTGTCTGTGTGGATTTTTTTAAAATGTTGGGGTTCTACTGGCATCTCTTGCATGATTTACAGTTCTAAAAACTCCTGACTTGTCTCCTACAAGCCAGGAATCAGCATGTTACAGTGCTGCTCATAGTAGTGACAATGTTCACCAGTTGTGGCTGGTGCTGCAGTTACTGCTTCAAAGTCAGTGAGGGCAACTTGTTGGGTGGCATTATGACCCACCAGCTTTACAAAAGTGTTATGTGACAGCGAGGGCAATGTGTGCCGGACAATTGTACTCACAAATCTTATTGTAAAACCAAGTCTGTAAAAAAACTGATTACAAAGCTGTGATACATTTAAACAAATAAGGTCTTTTTAGACTGAAAACTGGATCATTCAAACTTTTGAGACACCCAGAATCAGGCTGGGCATCCTAAGCAGGATACGTATCTACCTAGCTTTACCTGGAAGACTTGAAAGTGCACACCTCATGTCATCACTGGAAGCTGTGATCTGTTTACCTGATGATTAGCTTGTAACTCTTGGATGTACCAACTGATGCTGTACACTGTTTATTTACACCACTACTGAATCTGTTTACATGTGCACTGGTTCAAACGCTGTGACATTTATGCTGGTTGTGATATTTGGAATATGACACTGTTATTTAACTCCTTGCTTGTCTTATTATCCACTTTGCTTGTCACAGTAGGCACAGGTTTGTTTTTTTCAGGCATCTCAGCTGATATTTGCCATTTCTAGTTACCTCAGGATCAAACCTCTTGCGGTTTCAGGCGGCATTCATCACACTCGGATGGATTTAGCTCCTTCGATTTGGGTTCCGAAAACCGCTGTGATGTGAAGGAGGAGCCGGCATCGATCGCAGACAAGCGATCAGAATCTCATATAAGGTGTTTTTAGGCCACAGTACCTCAGTACTTCTACTACGCTTTACCTCGCCGCCACACTGGAATTACATCAACGCAAACTTGAAAGACGAGACTTGCTTCAGATGCGCTTCTAGCGGCACAGCTCTTAGATCACACTCCCGTGGACTACTTTAGCAGTGCGTCCAAACTTTATAATTGCTGTGCATATTTAAAGAAACGCTCTGTGTTTACAGAAATACAGTATTAAAGCAGTGACCTCACAGCCTTCCGCAGCTAAATGGGGCTTGGAAACAAGACTTGAAAAGATCACACACACTTGTAAAGTGAAAAACCATGTGGCGCATCATTTTCTATTATACTGACTCATTGCCAAAGCTGGTATTACACCTGTCATGAACCTCAGTACCTCTGATTGGCTTCATTATTACACTGTCATGGTATTTTAAAGTGTATTTTCATATGTTTTTGTGTATTTGTATGAGGGTTAGATAGGATTTTGATGTTTGCCTGTGAATATATTCTGTAAAAGTAGAATAAACTTGTAAATCTATCTATGTATGTGTTATTTTTAATCTGTGGTAATGCTGGGGAGCACAGCGAACAAGTCTAATAACTGCATACAGCGTTGATTTTGATGTACTGGATGATGAACAGTCTGGTTTTACAGGCTGGGATCGTTCTGGCACTTTGGAAAGCGATGCTTGGAGACATGATTCAGTGATGCTAATTATGTAAAATAATGATGTGGCACATTGGGAGTGTTACAAACATAACATTTTTCATTATCATAAAAGCAATTTTGGAGAGGTTCGGACATTTTCAAGATGTTCACCACAGCTGTCATTCGGATAATTACAACTCAAAGCCGGCCAAAAAAAAAATTCGGAGTCAGATAGAAAACATTGTCAGGGGGAGATTGTCTGGAGTTCTGCTTAATCCTCCAGTGGATCAGCTGCGCCAGTGAGGAAACAAGACGATAATGTTGTGTGCATTCACTAGAAATACACCAGCTGATCCGCAAGAAGTTAAAAACCAGCTGAACTTGAAGACTGTTGTTACGCTCCTGTTGCCCTGTGTGTGTGTTTGTGTTGTCTATACCTGCATGAACGTGTGAAACTGAAAACAGCTCTCATTGTCTCTAATTGGACCTGTAAAGACAGAGCGATGGGAATAAAAATCTACTGGTGACAATTCCTCTTAATTATCATGGAACTCAACCAAGTCTGTAAACACACACCTGCTGTCTCTGTCAGTTTCGGGGCCGCACTGTGAATCTCAATATGACACGGGCCTGATGCTGTACCTGACACCGTATGTACAGCTCAGCTCTGGCATCCACGTACATTTAAAATTAAACTCTTTGTGGTTCGTCAGGATGAAAACATGAAATACTACAAGTCTGGTATCGTCTCCACTCCAGTCACTATTCGTCCTGCTGCTGAATCTCCTTTTGTTGCATCTCTTTTACTATCAGCAAGCGTACAATCATCTACATTTTATATCATTAGCTTCCTTTCATTTTTCAACCAGGCAGCTATGATCCACTCAGTACATAGTTGAGTCACCTTTACCGACTGTATGAAACCACTCTGTGTTGAAAAGTGGTGGGAACATAAGAGCTCAGGTGACTAATAAATATTAAATGGGATTCAACATGCAGTTTTAGGCGACGTACTGGGTCTGAGTGGATAATATCAAGGAAGAAAATGCATCAAAAAGGTATCGCCTTGGCTGCTGCAGAGTCGAAAACACAAAAATACTCACAATAAAACGCAAAACAATGTAACAATGTAACAATACCCAATGGCAGTGCAACATAAGAAACAAGTGTGGGAATGGTAAATGGTAAATGGTCTGCACTTACATAGTGCTTTTTTCTACCTTAGTGGTATCCAAAGCGCTTTACAATGTGTTTCGCATTCACCCATTTACAGACACATTCACACTCCAAATGGCGACAGAGCTGCCATGCAAGGCGCTAATCTACCATTGGGAGCAACTTTGGGTTCAGTGTCTTGCCCAAGGACACTTCGGCATGCAGAGGGACCGGGGATCGAACCACCAACCTTGCGATCAGCGGACAACCTGCTCTAACCCCTGAGCCACAGCCGCCCTGAATGTCCAGGTTAGGTATTCTCAAGGTCTTAAATTAATATTTAGATGCTAAGTTAACCCTCTGAACCACAAAGAGTTGAGAAATTATACAAAATTATATTGCCATAAAGTCAAACTGCAATCAAAATGTGCAAAATTGTTCGCCAAGTCATGACTCTTTCTAGGCATGAGGTTTGATATAAGCACGTGAGAGCGCTGTTACATTTTTGGCCAGAACATGTAGCTGGGAGCTCACCGCTTTGTATCTTTTTTTTCATTTGTAGAAGCCTTCGAGAGACCTGTTGTTCTAACCACCGTCCAGGACATTTCCTTCTTCTACATTTACATTGAACTGCATGTTTTCCTATTGTGCAGTAAAGCGGTGGGCACATGTCCCCAGTGTTAATAGCACACATTACCACAACAGGAGCTGAGCCAAAAGGCTTTCTAGTTAAAGCAGATGGATTAACAATGCAGGGAAACATGGTGTAAGGAGTTAAGAGCAGGACTGCGACAAGACACAAAGCATGATAACTACAACACATGAAAGATAAACCCAAGGTAAGGCGGGTGAATAAAAGGAATAATACTTAAAAGGCCAGATTAGAATGGAGGAAACACGAAGCGGAATAAAACTGATAAGACCAAGATCAAAGCATAAACAGCAACAGATTACAACGCAGTGGCAAGACCTTAAAAATAAACTGATAACGGACAATACAAAGACCACAGTGTCGCAGATACTGGGTGAAAGAAAGTTCTTCCTTAGAGGCAGATTCTGCAAAAAATGACCTAATCACCTCAACTATAATCATGACAAGACTGGAGATTAAACAGACAAAAGGAAACCTCTTTCTTGCTTAATAATAATAAAGTTATTCAACTGACAGCTTAACTTATGGCAGAATTTGAGAGAACACCTTAACTGCCTTCAAAATGATCCAAACCTCAAAGAACACGAAGACGATTCCACCCTGAACTGTGCTCTCACGGCAAGAACTTTTCCTTCAGAGACTTTATTGCCGAGTGTAGAAATCTACAATTCATGAATGCGACGATATTCTTCCATTATTTCTACTTTTTTTTTTTTTTTT
>JAMOIN010000740.1:0-55159 GCA_024666655.1 Dascyllus trimaculatus | reverse complement strand
TTGTGGTGGACAGGTCCAGAGTGGACCAAAGAGAGAGAAATCAATTCCTGTCACAATGATGCCGAGCCACATGAAAATGAGGATGCTGTAAAAGAAAATCTAACTGCTGTGGACATTACCAGTTTGACCAATGCTGAAAGCCCAGCTAAAAGGGAAATATTGGAGATAAAAAATCACAGTGACCTGAACAAAGTGTTACATGTAACTGCCTGGGTCCTATGATTCATTCATAACACCAGAACACAACCAAAATGCACAGGAGCTTTAACAGCTGAGGAGATTGTGGACGCAGAGCTTTACTGGATCCATGTGACACAGAGTCAAAATTTCTCTCAGGAAATCGCTCAGTTGAAGAAAGGGCTAGAAGTAAACTTTCAGTCGAAAATCAAACCTGTAAACCCCTTTGTGGATGAAAAAGGGGTGTTTAGAGTGGGAGGAAGATTACAAATGTCCGGCTTAAAATTTGAGCAAAAGCACCCATGTATCCTCCCGGCAAATTCAACATTATCTGAGTTGATCGTAAAAAGCTGTCATCAGCAGGTGCTGCATTGTCGGCTACAGGACACCCTAAATCAGGTGAGAGAGCGCTTTTGGTTAATTAAAGAAAGACAGCTGACAAAAAGGTTAGTGCATGCTTGCTTGATCTGTCATAAATATAAAGTCAAACAGCTCAATAGATTTCAGCTCCCTTACCTGTGCAGCGCATTGAGGAAGCGCCTCCGTTTGAAATAACAGGAGTGGATTTTGCTGCGTGTGAGATGCTGTGAGATTGTGAGACTCGGTGAGATTCACAAAATTCAACATGGCGGCCCCCAGCTGCTAGACTAATTCCATACAAATAGCCGTTTTTTCCGTCGCATTAAACAACCGATTTAAGCTTCCTGCTCAAGACCATACACTGTATCGATCACAGTGGAGGACCTTGAGAACTTTATTGACAACTACTCTGTCCGTTGCACTATGGAAGGCTCCAACCCCGCCACTTTCCCCGAGAATCCTAACAAGAGGATGAAAACTGACTCGTCTACTGACACGCAGGACCTGGAGTCTACTGATGTCCCGATTAGCGTGCTGGAGTCAATAAATAAGAAGCTCGACATCCTTGGCATGCTCCATCAGGAGATCAAGGACCTGAAGGCTAGTCTGGAGTTCACTACCCAGCAGATAAACGATCTACAGAGGGACAACGCCGAACTCCGCTCCACTCTGACAGCTGTCACTTCTGAGGTAAGTACACTTAAAAAAGAAAATAAAACCCTGAGAGAGACCGTCCTGGACATCCAGAGCAGAAGCATAAGGGATAATCTGATCTTTTCGGGCATCCCAGAGTCCACACCGGACAACCCCAAGTCATTAGTTAAAAACTTCTTGACGTCGGCTCTTAAAATCCCTACGGAAACGATAAACAACATCACTTTCCACCGCGTTCACCGGCTGGGACAACGAGGAGGAAACCGTCATTGTCCCATCATTGCTAAATTCGAGCACTTCCAGCAGAAAGTGCTCGTAAAAAGCAGAGTACGGGAGCTGAAAGGTACCTCGTTTGAAATGAATGACCAGTTTCCCAGGGAGATAAATGAGAGGCGCAAAGTGCTATACCCAATCATGAAAGAGCACCGACAGAAAGGTAAGCGGACTGCACTGGTGGTGGACAAACTCTACATAGATGGCCAGCTATTCCGGGAATCCTCCATCACCCCCTGGCTCTTCTAAAAGATGTGGAAATATAACGGATAAGTACTTACAAAACGGCTTTGTTGCTAAAATATATCACATTTTAATTTAAAATAGAAAACTTATTTAAAAAAAGAAAAGAATCTCACAGGTGTAAATGTGTAAATGTATCACTTTCCTAATCCACCCTCCCCGCTCAGGATCCCCTCCCTCCTTTTGTTTTTCTCTCTCTCCCTCTATGTACTTTTCCACTCACCCCTCTCCCCCTCTCACGCACTTCCCCCTCCCACTCACACCCAATGTATCCCCAATGTTTGTTGTGCCTATGTGCTTTATAATGTGTTTGTTGTTAGTTTTGAATGTCTGGTTGTGCTTTTAAATGCTATATGTATAGATCATGACTTGCTGTATATATCTCTCACCAGCAACCACACATCTCTAATCCAACACTTCATACCTCACCATCCTGACATCCACAGCTCACAGACTGCAACATTCAGCTTACAGACAGCAACAGACAGCTCACAAAGACACACAAAAGCTAGACTACATTGTCACATACTCAATGACAGAACACCTTCACTCACTATGTCCAAGTTAAACTTTGTTTCCTGGAATGTACATGGCATACGCTCACAGACAAAAAGAAATAAAATCTTGGACTATGTTTCTAAAAGCAGATATTTTTCTCCTGCAAGAGACACACTTATTACAATCAGAGGAAAAATCTCTTACAGATACTAATTATAACATCATCTTTTCATCTTGTTATAATAACGGACAAAGAGGAGTCTCCATCCTAGTCCACAGGAGAGTACCGTTTACTTTAAACTCCACGGTAACAGACCCAGAAGGCAGGTACATTATTATCCAGGCAACATTTTTTTATAAATTATATACAATTGCCAATCTTTATGCTCCTAATAATGACGATCCAGCCTTCTTTCACACAGTTTTTTCTCATTTGGCAGACCTATCTGCTAACTCAACAACTATTATCGGTGGTGACTTCAACATAGTTCTGAATCCTTCAGTAGATCAATCAAGTAGTCCAATGCATGCAAAACAACCACAATCCCTCAAAGTCATACAGGATTACATGAAAGATTTTGGATTGGACGACATCTGGAGACTCAAAAACCCAACAAAAAGGGACTGTACTTTCTTCTCTTCGGTGCACCAATCATTTTCAAGAATTGACTTTTCCTCTCAAATAACTCCGTTGCACATAAAGTTACCACTAGAATTCACCCAATCATAATCAGCGACCATGCACCAATATCCCTCAGCCTGCAAACCAAACCCAAACATTTCTCTACGTAAAGATCCAGAATTTGATCAAATAATAAGGAGGGAGTGGGCAGACTTTCTAAAAAATAATGACTCTCCTGACTTATCACCATCTTTACTTTGGGAAACTGGGAAGGCCGTAATCAGAGGTAAATTAATATCATATTCATCATACAAGCAAAAAAAAGGAACAACAAATAGAGACAGATATTGAGAAAAAAATTAAACAGCTCACAGAGGATTATGCAATAAAACCAAGTGACCAACTATGGTCTGAACTACAGAATACAAAATTATACCTCAACAATATCCTGTCAAAGAAAACTGAATTTTTACTACAACAACTAAGATATAATAATTTCAAACACAACAACAAATCGGGCAAATTTCTTGCGCACCAACTTCAACGTAACAAAGAAAAGTCCTTCATATCAGCAATCCAGGATCCCACTGGCAATTATACTCAATCACCCCAGGAAATTAATCACATCTTTTACAGCTATTATCATAATTTATATTCAGCTGCAGTTAACCCAAACAAAGAAGATATTCACAATTTTCTCAACAATTTAAACCTGCCAGAACTAACAACTGAAAGCAGAGACACCTTGGACGCTCCATTGACTATCAGTGATTTGCGATGTGCATTAGACAGTATGCCAGCAGCCAAGGCACCTGGTCCTGATGGTTTCCCTGCTGAATTCTTGAAACATTTCTAGTCAATATTTGCACCTCTTTTCTTCAGGACAGTATCAGAGATAAAAAGTAATGGTTATATAAGTGCTCACATGAGTACAGCTGCAGTGAAGTTATTACTGAAACCAGATAAAGAGCCCACAATTCCTTCCAGCTATCGACCTCTATCTCTAATCAACACCGACATCAAAATCATTGCCAAAGCACTCGCCTCCAGGTTGGAGAAAATTATCCCGTCAATAATTCACAGTGATCAAAAAGGATTTATTAAGGGCAGACACTCCACCAACAACGTCAGAAGACTTCTGAATCTGATCAGTTTGACACAACGCTGTAACAGAGAAGCGATTGTTGTGTCGCTTGACGCAGAAAATGCCTTCGACAAAGTCAGTTGGTCTTTTCTCTTCACTATTCTTCGCAAATTTGGTTTCGGAGAGTCGTTTATCCAGTGGGTATCAGCTCTGTATAAATCACCCAAGGCCACAGTCACCACCAATGGGATCACTTCACAAAGCTTCAGTTTGCAAAGGGGAACCAGACATGGATGCCCAGTCTCTCCCTTATTATTTGCGATATTTATTGAACCCTTGGCAACAGCAGTATGTCAAAACACCGATATCAAAGGTATCTGCTCTCAGGTGTCTGAACACAAAATTAATCTATATGCAGACGACATATTACTTTATCTAGAAGAACCCAAAACATCATTAAAGGAAGTATTCAACCTCATCACAACCTTCTCACGTCTTTCAGACAACTCCATCAACTGGTCGAAATCAATTATACTTCCATTAACAGAGAACTCATGGAATCCTGCAGTCCAAAACCTGGTTCATTCCCTTCCCACTGGTAACATTAGATATCTGGGCATAAATATTTCCTCAAAACTCTCTGAACTAGTCCACCTGAACTTCACTCCGCTTTTAGAGAAACTCTGTGGTGATCTGAGGCATTGGAATAACCTTCCCATCTCCCTTTTGTGACGAAAAGCTACTGTCAAAATGAAAATACTACCCCAAATCAACTATCTCTTCTCCATGGTCCCATTCAAACCCACATCAAAGTGGTTCCAATCATTAGATTCTGCTATTGGTAAGTTCTATTCAAAGAACAAAAAAGCTAAAATCATCCTGACTACTCTCCAGAAAAATAAATCTCAAGGTGGTCTGGAGGCCCCCAACTTCATGCATTACTACTTAGCCAACCAACTACAATATCTTACCAAATGGATACATCCACATGAAGAATACAACTCCTGACTGGAACCAGAACAGTTAGACTGTAACCACATCAAACTCTCTGACCTTCCCTTTATTACCCCCACCCTTAAAATCTATCCTTGCTTCAAGAACCCTTTGTTCAACCCTCGCCTCCACCTTGTCTGCTTGGTGGAAATCCCTGGAAGTCACTGGTTCCCAACTTCAACCCAGTATACTATCCCCAGTCTGGCATAACCCAGATTTTGTAAACAATAAAACACCCCTTTATCTCAGCGCATGGACGGAGAAAGGGAACCCCCACCTCCATCACCTTCTCCAAGCTAATATGCTTATGACATATACAAATTTATTCCAAACATTTGAAATAAATAATGGAAACTTTCTCCAATACCTACAAGTAGAGAGGACAATTACAAGGGAAATTCCAACGCTTCGGACCAGTTTACAGCCTCCTGATTTACAGCCACCAGAATTTGTCAAATACATCACAAAACTATCCCCCCAAAATAAGAAAAACCTTTCAAGAATTTCTAGTTTACTCTCAAAGACGGACTCTATACATCTACCAATTCAAAAATGGGAAGACTTATCTATATCTTTTGACCATGATTTCTGTACCCAGATCTGCGGTAACACATTTAAGATGACAAAAAACACCAACTTACAACTGATCTCCTGCGTGTCTGGGGCAGGTCCTCTGATGCTGTGGCTCTTGTTGGGTTGGGGGCTGGATATACCTTCCTGACGTTTGCCGTGGCTGTGGTGCTGGCTGGCGGTGGGTAGTGGCTAAGCTCCGGTTGGGGTTGGGACGCATCTCTGGGGGTGGGGTCCATGGGTCGACTGCGCTTCCTCAGGGCCTGGTGCTGGGGGTATGTGGGGTGCCTTCCAGTTGGCGGTGCTGACTCCCTGCCTGCTCATGCTCCCAGAGAGCGCCCCAAATCTTTGCTAAAACCTGAATCACTTGGAAGTTTATTGCAGAAAAAGCTGCTTGGTGGTGTGGCATGTGGGAAAGAATTGTGAGATCTGTGAAGACCTGCCTGAGCAAAGTGATTGGAAAAGCGTCCCTGAGGTATGAGGAAGTCGAAACAGCTTTGACAGAAGTGGATGCAGTTGTTAATTTACGTCCCATTACCTTTACCCACACTAGCAGCGAAGAACCTGTACCTCTGACTCCTTCTCATTTCCTGATTGGCCAGCATCTTACTGCGCCCCCCTCAGCTGAGAAGACATCAGTGGTCCCTGACTCAGAACGAGGGCTATTAACAAAAAGGTGGAAATACCGGCAGTTGTTGATGAACACATTTTGGACTAGATGGAGAAAAGAACATCTCCTTGAGCTACGTTCTGCACATTGCTGTTCTTCACTTAAAAAGGTCACGGAATTAAAACCTGGAGATGTGGTGTTAATCCATGAGGATAAACTGCTAAACGGCATTGTTCTGATGAGCTTTTTTCAGTGTGATGTGAATAAACGCACGTAAAATGCATTCCCCGGGAACTGCTACCTTATCGTGGTGGGGGAGTTTGAGTGCCCGAATGATCCTGGGAGCTATGTTGTCGGGGGCTTCATGCCCCTGGTAGGGTCACCCAAGGCAAACAGGTCTCTGGTGACGGGTCAGACTAAAAGCAGTTCAAGAAGCCCCTATGAGAAGAGAAAAAACCAGGACCGTGACGTCGCCCGGCATGGCACAGCCAGGGCCCCACCCAGGAGCCAGGCCTGGGGTCGGTGCTAGCATGAGAGTGCCTGGTGGCTTTGCCCACGGGGCTCGGCCGGGGCCTAGCCCGAACGGACAACGTGGGCCCGCCTTCCTGCGGATCCACCACCTGCAGAGGGACTCGTAGGGGCCGGGTGCTATGTGGATCGGTCGGCAGTCGACGGCGGGGGCCTCGGCGACCCGATCCCCAGACACAGACTCTAACTGTTGGGACTTGGAACGTCACCTCACTGGGGGGGAAGGAGCCTGAGCTTGTGCGAGAGGTTGAGAGATACTGTCTAGATATAGTCGGGCTCGCCTCCACGCACAGCTTGGGCTCTGGAACCCAGCTCCTCGAAAGGAGCTGGACTCTCCATTTTTCTGGAGTTGCCCATGATGAGAGGCGGCGGGCTGGCGTGGGCTTGCTCACGTCGCCACAGCTCAGCCGCCACGTGTTGGAGTTCACCCCGGTGAACGAGAGGGTCGTGTCCCTGCGCCTTCGGGTTGGGGACAGGCCTCTGACTGTTGTCTCGGCCTACGGGCCGAACGGCAGTGCGGAGTACCCGGTCTTCTTGGAGTCCTTGGGAGGGGTGCTTGACAGTGCTCCGACTGGGGACTCCATTGTTCTACTGGGGGACTTCAACGCTCACGCGGGCAACGACAGTGAGACCTGGAGGGGGGTGATTGGGAGGAACAGCCTCCCTGATCTGAACCCGAGCGGTGTCCTGTTATTGGACTTCTGTGCTAGTTACAGTTTGTCCATAACGAACACCATGTTCGAGCACAGGGGTGTCCACAAGTGTGCGTGACACCAGGACACCCTAGGTCGGAGGTCGATGATCGACTTTGTAGTTGTGTCATCTGATCTCCGGCCGCGTGTCTTAGACACTCGGGTGAAGAGAGGGGCAGAGCTGTCAACTGATCACCACCTGGTGGTGAGTTGGATGCGCTGGCGGGGGAGGAAGCCGGACAGACTCGGCAAGCCCAAACGTGTTGTGAGGGTCTGTTGGGAACGTCTGGCGGAGCCCTCTGTCAGTGCGGTCTTCAACTCCCACCTCTGGGAGAGCTTCACTCAGATCCCGGAGGAGGCTGGAGACATTGAGTCTGAGTGGACCATGTTCTCCACTTCCATTGTCTAAGCTGCTGCTCGGAGCTGTGGTAGCAGGGTCTCTGGTGCCTGTTGGGGCGGCAATCCCCGAACCCGGTGGTGGACACCGGAAGTAAGGGATGCCGTCAAGCTGAAGAAGGAGTCCTATCGGGCGTTGTTAGCTCATAGGACTCCTGAGAACCCTAACCCTAGCTGACGGGTACCGGCAGGCCAGGCGTGCCGCAGCCCGGGCCGTTGTGGAGGCAAAAACTCGGGTCTGGGAGGAGTTCGGGGAGGCCATGGAGAAGGACTATCGGTCGGCCCTGAGGAAATTCTGGCAAACCATCCGGGGCTTCAGGAGGGGGAAGCAGTGCTTCACCAACACTGTTTACAGGGAGGGTGGGTGGGTGGGACCTGTTCCCGGTGCGCGTTGGACTCTGGCAGGGCTGCCCTTTGTCACCGGTTCTGTTTATAACTTTTATGGACAGAATTTCTAGGCGCAGCCAGGGGCCGGAGGGGGTCTGGTTTGGGGACCACGGGATCTCGTCTCTGCTTTTTGCGGATGATGTGGTCCTGTTGGCTTCATCGAACCTGGACCTCCAGCATGCACTGGGGCAGTTTGCAGCCGAGTGTGAAGCGACTGGGATGAGGATTAGCACCTCCAAATCTGAGGCCATGGTTCTCGACCGGAAAAAGGTGGCTTGCCCTCTCCGGGTCCGTGGAGAGATCCTACCCCAAGTGGAGGAGTTTAAGTATCTCGGGGTCTTGTTCACGAGTGAGGGGAGGATGGAGCGCGAGATTGACAGGCGGATCGGCGCAGCGTCTGCAGTCATGCGGTCGCTGTACCGGTCCGTCGTGGTGAAGAAGGAGCTAAGCCAAAAGGCGAGGCTCTGTATTTACCGGTCAATCTACGTTCCGACTCTCACCTATGGTCATGAGCTTTGGGTCATGACCGAAAGAACGAGATCCCGGATACAAGCGGCTGAAATGAGTTTCCTCCGCAGGGTGGCTGGGCGCACCCTTCGAGATCGGGTGAGGAGCTCGGTCACCAGGGAGGAGCTCGGAGTAGAGCCGCTACTTCTCCACATCGAGAGGGGTCAGTTGAGGTGGCTTGGACATCTGTTCCGGATGCCTTTGGGACGCCTCCCTGGGGAGGTGTTCCGGGCATGTCCCACAGGGAGGAGGCCTCGAGGTAGACCTAGGACACGCTGGAGGGACTATGTCTCTCGGCTGGCCTGGGAACGCCTCGGGGTCCCACCGGAAGAACTGGAGGATGTGTCTGGGGCGAGGGAAGTCTGGGCCTCTCTGCTTAGACTGCTGCCTCCGCGACCCGGCCCCGGATAAGCGGAAGATAATGGATAGATGGATGGATGGATGGATAATGGATGGATGGAAAATGCATTCTCGTTTTCCTCTTCCTTAAAACCAAAGATGTTGTGCAAAAAGTACTGCAACATGCTATTGTCCAATGATTGCTTAAGCATAACTAGTACCCTGCTTCCAACAGTCTCCCCTGATTTTCTACTGCTAAGAAGATTTGTTTTTACCCAGCATAAACTCAAGGTACAGCCCGTTTTCTGCCAAGGAACAAAGTACACTGCACACATTTTATGTGTATTATCACTTTAAAGTTATCACACATTCACACACATACACACAAGGGATTAAACCCGTAACAGCAACTGAGTAGTAAAAAGTACTATATGTTGTATCTGTATCTGAAAGTAATGCTATGAAGAACTATTGATCAGCATGACTGTGAAACCTGTGTCACTATAAATACACTATGTGTACAGGAATGCAAACATTTGATGTTGGAAGTAACAGTTGCCAAATCATTGTTAATTTGTTTTGTGAGATGTAAATTGTTAATAAAAACAACTTCAGTCAGAGATGTGCCGGACTTGCTGCTTTGGTCTATGAATTGTTGAGAGTTTTTTAAATTGTTCAGAGGAATCTGTCAGATTTATCACAAAGTTACACTTCTCCAGTGGCCCATGTAAAATGTACACACACATGAAATATTCAGGCATACATTTTAAAGTCTGATCTGGCCATGTATTGGATTACGTCCTTCTGAAGCTCGCTTGAGGCCTACAAAGGCTTGATAACAGGAAATCACTGGACAATGTATGCTTGTTGCATCCAATTAAATTTTATTTATTTAGCCCCAATTCACAACATATGTCATCTCACAGTGCTTTACATAGTAAGGTACTGACCGTGCAAATTTTAACCAAAGAACTGAAACCCAACAATACAAAGTTGCCTTTGGATTCCTCATAAGCAAGCAGTCAGCAATGGTGGGAAGGAACAAAAAAAACCCTTTAACTGGGAAGACAAGAAAAATCTCAGACAGAACCAGGTTCAGGAAAGGCAGCCATCTGTCTCGAGCTGTTAAAGTGAGAGTGCCAATGAGGTGAGTGGGGGATAGCAGGATAGTAGATGGAGAAAACACAATACAAACAAAACAATTAACATTTTGGAGGTGGTTGAGGCCAGAAATTGCAGATCAGAGACATGTAGCTCCAGATTCAAAGACAAGCACAGGACATAGGACCTCAGGGAAAACACGGAGTTAGTGACATGTAATGGTGACACATAACTGTCTGGAGGAGAGGAGAGAAGAGGAGAGGAGAGGTTTGGTTTTCAAAATCCCTTTACTGAACCATTGCAACTACTGTACAACGACAACCATCAAACAAAGAAACAATTTCCTTGATCAGAAACTGACAATTAACTGCTCATCCTTTCCCACAGAGCACCCTCACCACCCCCACCCCCCACAGCCCATATCTCTTGAAATGCCAACACATTGTCTGTCATCCTACAGTAAACGTGTTCTACTCTCAGTCTGGCCTTTAGCAGACCATCCAGAATCAACATGGGCTCCACACTGCCAACACCCTGCACCCGTTTTTTATATGTCAACCAAATGGCCAATTTGGCAGTGCCAGATAAGAAATTAAATGTGTGTGAACATTCTTCTTCTGTGCACAGTACTTTGGACCAAAGATGAACAAACTGAGAGAGAAAACCTCACCGAACCCCCGAAACACTTTTTTAAAAGCTCAAACAATCGTAACAGCTGGGGTAACTGTACAAATAAATGAAACAAAGTCTCTGTCTGTGTACAAAAAAATGCACTCCTCCCCAACTCCTGGATCCAGGTGCGCTCTGTATCTGTCCGTGGCTATAGCACATGTACAATCCTCCACTGGAGGTCTGCTGTCCACTTTTCAGTGGACAGCTTGTACAGGGACCGCCAGCTGACTTTTGGGGAAACGTCTGTGCCAAAAAACTCAGTCCACCTCGACTCCTTCAACCCTGCCAAAGAGTGTAGATTCAGAACCTTCACGCAGAAATGATAGATGGCTTTCTTCCCTGCATCACTAAAACTTTCCAGGTGAGGAGTTGTAAATGACAGCAGCTTACCTCCTCCCTCCTGCCACTCCCCCACTGCTGGGGTGATGAGCAGAAAAGGGAAGCTGTATTCACCCTCTTCAGTCCATTGGTGAAGACACCCTGGACACCCTGGTGCTCCTCCCTCAGCGTGTCCACGGATGTTGCTGTCATCTTCATGAGGTCACCCAGTTTGGTGCAGCCAGCTTCTCTGAGGCTGGCTCACAAGCTGGCAGACTGCAATGCCTGAGTCGTTAAAAAAATGTTAAAAAATAAAGGTTCCTCAAACAACCACATACCTGGACTTTCATCTGGGGTGTGTGCAACCTTGAAAGTCCGCCATGCCTGCAATACAGAGCTGGAAAAAGGTGTCAGGCCACCAAAATCCACGTCTTCACTCTGTAAAAGCAAAAGCTGCTTATTGTAGCCCAAGCACCCAGCTCTCCTCAGCAGCAGCAAAGCTGTAATGAACCAACCTGGGCCAGAGGCATACAGCAGTCTTTGCGCAGTCTGGAGTCTAAAGGAGGCAATTTTGGACTGGATGTCAATCAGCCCCTGCCCTCCTTCAGCCACAGGCAGATACAGGGCTGAAGCCCGAACCCAGTGTTTCCCAGACCACAAGAAATCTACAATGGCCCTCTGAATGTCCTCTACCAGGCTCCTGGGTGGCATCAATATGTTGAACCTGTGCCAAAAGGCCGAGGCGACCAAGTTATTGGCAACCAGAACTCTTCCCCTATATGACAACTGGGGTAGCAACCATTTCCATTTAGACAACTGCGCGCACACCTTCTCCTTAACACCCTCCCAGTTCTTCGCCTGAAAGCCCTCTGTGCCCAAAAACACCTCGAGCACTTTCAGTCCCTCCTTCCCCCATTGAAGTCCTCCAGGCAGACTGGGCACTGCCCGATCCCTCCAATGTCCCGCCAACAAAGCGTCACTTTTTTGCCCAGTTCACTGGTGCAGATGAGGCCTTTTCATACAGGGACAGGGTGTCCTGCAAACACTGAACATCCCCGTAGCTTGTGACAAAAATACTGATGTCTTCTGCGTAAGCAGAGACAGCTAAGGGACGATCAAGATCTGAGGACTCAGGCAGAGAAAGACCATTGAGCTGATCCCTCAGCCTGCACAGCAAGGGCTCAATAGCTAAGCTGTAGAGCTGACCTGAGATAGGACAACCTTGCCTGATCCCTCGCTGCACAGGGACTGGCCGGCTCAGCCCTGCCCCTGTCTTCACCAAACACTGAGCATCCCTGTACAACAAACCAATCCAAGTCAGAAACTTAACACCAAAACTAAAAGCCCTGAGTGCAGAAAACAAATACGAGTGATCCACCCTATCAAAAGCTTTTTCCTAGGCCAAACACACAATACCAAAATTTACATTATTATAGGACCTGCAAACATCAATAACATCTCTAACAAGGAAAATATTGTCCATGATTGTCTTGCCAGGCACACAATATGTTTGATCTGTGTGCACAATCATTTCCAAGTTGTTTTTAAGTCTATTTGTCAAGGCTCTAGATAATACTTTGTAGTCTGTACAGAGAAGGGCCACTGGCCTCCAATTCTTAAGTAAGGCCAGGTCTCCCTTCTTGGGCAGCAAGGAAAGTACTGCTCGTCAACAAGAGACAGGAAGAGATCCTGCTCTGAAGCACTCCAGCAAAACAGCATGCAAATCAGGTCCAAGAATATTCCAAAAATGTTTTAAAAAGTCAGCAGATAGGCCATCAATCCCAGGTGCCCGCTCTGATGCCAACTGGTTGACAGCAACTGTCCTCCAGAGTCAGCTTACAGTCCAGCACAGCTTTCTCCTCCAGGAGCTCCTCCCGACTCTCCATGCTGCCCTGCTCTGCCCTGGAGAGTTCAGCATAGAAGTCCACTGCATGGCTGCTCATCTTGCCTGGGCTTGTGGTCACCCTGTCTCCTGGAAGCTTAAGGCAGGTTATCTGCTTCGGGACTTCAACTCTAACTTCTTCTCCTGTAGCAGATGACCCATAGCAGGATCATAATCCTTATGTAATCCTTCCTCAATATTCTTAATGCTGGCTTCAAGCTCCTGAACTGCTGCCTTGATTTTAACAGTGGAATGGGAGGTGTATTGCTTACAAAAAACACAAATTTGTGCCTTCTCAACCTCCCACCATTGCCTCTTGCAGGAGTTTGTCATTAAAAAACCAGTGGGACTTAACTCTTTCCCCTGGCGAGCTGACCAAGTCTATGGTGACAAAGTGATGATCAGTGAAGCCAATTGGATTTTTGTTGCTGTGAATTAATCTGGAGCTGAGATTCTGGGAAATGTAGAACCTGTCTAGTCTGGCTGTACTCATTCTGTTATTACAAGCCCTAACCCATGTGTATTCTCTGGATTGCGGATGCTTGACCCTCCATGTGTCTAACAGACCCAACTGTGTGATAACATAATTAAGGCTCTGAGATGACTGTGGGTGGGGCTTCTCACCTGTCCTATCCGTAGTTAAATCCAGAGAACAGTTAAAATCCCCACCAATAATTAATTGATCCTGATGATAATCAATTCATTTCTTAGCAGGGTAAAAAAAAGCCCACCCTTTCTGGTCCCTGATTTGGGGCATACACATTAAGAAAACAAAACACAGTGCTCTCTGTTTGAGCCCTAACATGTCAGGATCCCTGCTCTTTAAGGTGATAACGTTTTTTTTCATCCAACAGATCAAAACCAACTAGCCACAGCAAGGTGCACAGTGTCATCCGCTTCCGCAGTACCTGGCACAGCATCAGTAGCTGCCTCAGTACCGCGCAAGGCGTTGACCACGGCTGCGGCACTAACCACGGCATCAGCCGCCTTGGGGTTAGCCGCATGGACAACAGATGAACCGCCAGCTGCCCCCTGAACCCTTATGTGGACACGCAACACATTTGTGTCCCACATCCTCACACTCAAAACATTTCAACTGTCGTGAGCTAGCATACACCATGTTAGAACCATCACTATGCTTCACTCTGACAGACATCTCAAGCGTTTGAGAAGGTAAATCCAAACACATGAACACCTGCCGTCTCAGAGATTGCACATGCTTCAGCTTTGGATCCTTACATCCCAAACTCACTGTCTTAAATCCACTGACAAACTTGCCAAATCTACGGAGCTCATTCTCCAACGACTTGTTAGGGATAAACGGCGGAACACCAGACACGATGATCCAAGTGGAGGGAACTGACAGCGGGGATACCTGCACAAAAGCGTCTCTGATAAACACACTGCTTTCTATCAGCTGATACACTTGAGCCTCATCTTTCAAAAACACAACCTCAGCTTTGTTCATTTGCGATGCAAATGAAAGGCTGACAAGTCCTACCTGCTCACCGGCAGCCAGCAGAATCTCCTCCATGCTAACATTGCTATCCGGTGGTGCTATCCATAGTCCTTGCCGGATAGACGGAGGTGGCGTCTCGGAGGATGCCATCCCTCCCAAAGAAGCCACTGGATGAAAAACACTGATCACAAAGCCAACACTCAAAAAGTATTGAGAAAGCTTACCTGATCATGTACATAGGGCAGATGACGAAACCAGAGAGAAATCCAGATAAAAACGTTACAGAAACCCCTTCAAACTCCACGCCACTTGCACGTCCACCACCACGACTTGCACTCACACTCACTGGAAATGGAAAGAGGAGAAGAGAGGAGAGGAGAGGAAACTAGTTCACCATGGGAGTCCCCCAGCATTCTAAACCTATAGCAGCATAACGAAGGGACAGCTCAGGTGATCCTGGGCGGCCCTAACCATAAGCTTCAAAGAGGAAAGTTTTAATCTTAACCTTAAAAGTAGAGAGGGTGTCTGCCTCTTGAACCCAAACTGGGAGCTTATTCCTACAACAGAGGAGCCTGATAACTGAAGGCTCTGCCTCCCATTCTACTTCTGGAAACTCTGGGAACCACAAGTAAACCTGCAGTCTCAGAGTGAAGGGATCTGTTAGGGTGACTTTGTTAAAAGCAGGACTGTAAATTCTATCCTGGATTTTACAGGGAGCAAGTGAAGAGAGGCTAATACAGGAGAAATATGATCTCTGTTACTGGTTTCTGTCAGAACTCTGGCTGCAGCATTTTGGATCAGCTGGAGGTTTTTATGAGAATTATTGGGACATCCTGATAATAAGGAATTACAATAGTCCAGCCTAGAAGTTACAAATGCATGGACTAAAAAACTTTTTAGCGTCACTCTGAGACAAGATGTACCAGATTTTTACAATATTACGTTGATGAAAGAATGCTGTCATACAAACTTGTTTTATGTGTAAGTTGAACGACATATCCTGATCAAAATATCTACAAGATTTTTTTTTTTTTTACAGTAGAACTGGAGGCTAAGGCAATGCCATCTAGAGTAGCTATTAGACAGTGTGTTTCTGAGGTGTTCAGGGCCAAATGCAATAAATACAATAACATATAGTTTTGTCTGAATTTAAATGAAGAAAATTACAAGTCATCCAGGCCTTTATGTCCTTCAGACATGCTTGGAGTTTGACCAACTGATTGTTTTCATTTGACTTCAAAGATAAATATATCTGGGTGTCACCTGCATAACAATAAAAATTTCTGCAGTGTTTCCTAATAATTTTGCCTAAGGGAGCATGTAAAAAGTAAATAATATTGGTCCTAACACAGAACCTTGTGAAATTTCTGAACTAACTGCAATCTGTCTGATAAGTATGATTTAAACTAATTTAGTGCTGTTCATTTAATCCCAATAACATGTTCCACTCTCTGTAATAAGATGCTGATATCAACTGTATCAAATACAGCACTGAGATCTGGAAGAACAAGTACAGAAACTAGTCCATTGTCTGAGGCTATTAGAAGATCATTGATGACCTTTACCAGTGCTGTCTCTGTACTTTGATGGATTCTAAATCCTGACAAACACTTCAGACAAACCACTTCTATGCAGATAATCACATAATTGGCTTGCAACCGCTTTTTCAAGAATTTCAGAAATTAAGGGGAGGTTGGATATGGACCTATAGTTGGCTAGCACACCTGGATCCAGAGTAGGCTTTTTGAGAAGTGGCTTTATTACAGGAACTTTAAAAGCCTGTGGGACATAGCCTGTTAGTAAAAAGAAGTTGATATTTATACTGCAGTGTTAATTAAAAGAAAGATTTCCTTCAACAGTCTAGTGGGGATGGGATCTAACAAACATGTTGCTGGTTTAGAGGAATTTACTTTTGATATGAGCACTGAGATATTTACCACAGAGAAGCAGTCCAAGTATAAATCAGGTCTTATGGATGCTTCCAGAGCTGCTGCACCTAAAGACATGCTCTGGATTTTGTCTAATATTCAAAACTTTGTTTTTGAAGAAGGTCATGAAATTTTCACTACTGAGAGCTAAAAAGACTTTGACTCTTTGTCATTCTGGCTACAGTGCATTCCTCTTTGACTTGATCTTGACTTGCTCAAACTCATGCAAACATATGTAATGATACAGCTGCCATTATTTTTGCTATCCAAAAGATAGCAAAAGAATGGAGTGAATAAAGGGAAACAAAGAAACACATAAGCCTTACACCAGGCACACAGGCAACACATTAGATTGCACAGAGAAAAAGGATGCTGGCAAGACGACACAAGAGAAACTGGTAAAGAACACGAGGGAAAGGGTGATATGCACTGGGGCAGGAAGGACAGTCACACACACAGGTAGAGCACATTAGGGCAGGACAGGTAACCACACAGGCATGAAAGCAAAAAAAAATAAAAAGTAAAGATATCTGAGATGGCGGGGTGAGTACAAACACGCAACAGGAAATGCAAAATAAAACAGGAAATTAAATTAAACAAGAACTAAAACTGGAAAATACAGGAGAAAAAACAGGAGATGGACATGACATAACTTATGCTGAATACATGCAGATTATACATCAATATACTGTATACAATATATAGTTCTAGTCTATTGTATATTAACCCTGGGCCAATTTTTTTGAAGCATTTTACAAAACCAAACTGTTTGATACGTCTATAAAACGGAGGTTGAATGACAAACAGATCACAGACACCTGCTCAGCATTTTAATAGGCTGCCCTGGTACAAATAAAACTATTAGAGACTGTGTATGAACTCGTACAACATTTTATTAATTTAATGTACTTCTGTAATGTCCTGTACAGACTGAAGACTACTGGACACTGTCTTGACTTCAGACTTTTAACTCCAACTCCTGCTGTCGCTGCTTGCTGTCACTCACTTTCTAGATGAGCACACAGATCTTTAAATACAATAGTAATTTATTTACAGGACAATAAATTGTATATACAGGAAGGGAAAAGGGAAAAGGGGAGGCGATGTAATCAGACCGGGGGTTGAATGTGACAGAATGCTCCCGGGGGAAACAACTACTGGCGGGAGGGTGAATTACCAAAAAACAGAATACACAACTAAGAATTAAAATCGATGACATCCGGTCCAGTCTTTTAGCTCATCAAAGGAAACACTGGTGAAGGGTTAGGGTTAGGGCCTTTTGCCCTGGTTGATGCAAGGTCACTTGGGCGAGTTTTTTCCCAGGAAAATCCAACAACCTGCCTTTTAGATCCAATCCCCACATCACTTTTAAAGACATTTTATGGATTCTTCGAGAAACAGATTATAAAATTGGTAAATTGCTTTCTTCAGACGGAAATCTTCCCTGCTGCCTTTAAAATGGCAGTAGTGAAGCCCCTCCTGAAGAAGAGCAATTTGGACCCCAGCATTTTTAATAATTACCCACCTGTATTCAACTTACCGTTTTTAAGTAGGATTTTAGAAAAATTGATTATTAACCAATTAAATTATTTTTTAAATATAAACAGTATTTTAGAGAAATATCGCCCAGTCCAGTCTCAAAGCTCAGAGTGACTACCGCGAGTCAGCAGGGCCAGGCCGGCCAAGTGCCCCCACACCCCAGGCCGGGGAGCATCCAGGAGGCATCACCCAGAAGTCCACCCATGCCACAGACAAGCACGCGGACCCAGAGACCAAGAGGAGGCAGAAACCGACACCCCCAGGGCGCCAAGGACAAGCCCAGAGGGCACGGGGCACGGTGAATGAGGGCAGCGATCAGTGTAAAACACTGAACGCTCTATTGTTCCCTTAACCCTCGTGTTGTCCTCCATCTCGAGTACGCACCCAGCATCCCTCGCGCAGGGTCAAACTCCAAGCTCCGGGGACGAGCGCGAGGAGTCGGAGGAGTAGCCGTCGCCGTCGGCACACGCGGCGCAGTACAGGAGCGCGCAGCTTCCGCATATGTATCTCTCGCAGCCGCGGCAGATGTTGTACGTTTTTCGGTCCCTGTCGGAGGGACAGACCTGACACCTCTTCCTCATACTCTCGGGCACGGGCGGCGGTTTGATGCTGGCCACGGACGCCGGGGCCCGGGCCCGGGCCCGGGCGTCCCCGTAGACGACGGCCCCCACCGCAGCCAGCCGATGGGCTCTCACCACCGCCGCGGCCGCTTCCGCGCTCGGCAGGCGAGCCCTCCGTTCAATGAGCGGAGCGACGAGAGCCCTGCCCAGCTGCCCGAGAAACACCCTCCTCTTGTTGCACCTGCCGGGCAACCAGTCCGGCTTGAGCTCTCTCCATATCACGAAGGCGTTGTAGGAGGACACGTCGAGGATGTTGTGGAAGACGGCGAGGGGCCAGCATGCCGTCATCCTCCTGCAGCTGTAGGCGCCCACAACTTTGTCCAGGTTGTCCACGCCACCCTTGTTGGAGTTTTAGTCCCGCGCGTGGAACGTGCTGAGCAGCAGCACGTTCTTGTTTTTTCTTGGCCTCTTTCCTCTCGCCGGTCCCTCTCCTCTTCCTCGCTTCGCCGTCCCCTTCTCCTCTCCTCTCGCTCCCGATCGCTCTTCTCCCGCTGCCGTCGCTGCTGCCTCGTCCTCCTGTCCTCTCGCTCTCGCTCTCGCTCTCGCTCTCGCCGTCTTGAAATGCTCTCCTCTCGCTCTCGGTTCCTCTGCTCTTCCTTCTTTCACCATCCTCTTCTCCCCCCGTTCCCTCGCTCCCAACCTCCTTCTTCTTCTTCTTCTTCGCAACACGGTAAGCTGGAAAAAAGCTGTTGCATGAACCTTTGAGCTGCAAAACGTTGCGTCGTCATGGTCGTTCACCGTGGGCCGACCGTGTGACGGAAGAGATGGACGGCTCCGCCGCGGAAGGGTTAGTTAGTACGCGTGTGCCTTTCCGCTCTTGTCTCCTCTCCCGACCGTTCCGCGACGAGTGGCGAAATGTCTCGCGGCTGAGAGGTTTTTGTTTATTTTTTCATTGTTATTTTCGTTTTGCGGAGGCCACTCGCTGTCCTCCTCTCCTGGCTCCGTGCTCGCCCGTCGTTCTTCGTGCCGAGTTCTCTCCGTCCGCTCCCGATGCCACCGAGAGATGTAAGCCGAGAGGTTCGTGGACTTTCTGGATCCGTGGCTCATCTCCGCCCCTGCTGTGTTTTGTCGTGCTGGCTCCGCTGCGCGTCTTTTCTCAGGCCCCATAGAAATCTGGCATGCCAACCAGGCTGAAGGTTCACGGACCGTCTGGAAATGTTCTGCGGCTCATCTACGCCCCTGCGTTGCGAGGCTCGGCCCCGATGCATGCTGCCGAAACGAGTGACGCGGAAGGTTCGTGGACCGTATCCGCTTGTCTCAGCCCCTAACTGCCTTGCGACGGCTCCGCTGTGGTGCTCGGCCCCGAGGCGTGCCGCCGAAAGAAACGAGGCGGAAGGTTCACACAGACTTTCTGGAAACATTCCATTAGGCTCGTCTCTGGCCCTGTGTCGTGTTGTGTTGCACGGGCTCCACTGTATCGATCTTGCAGAGAAATAAGCCAGAAGGTTACTTTTCTGGAACGCTGGCTCGCATGTACCCTCGCGTTGCGTGCGCTGGCTGCGCTGTATCGCTCGGCTCCCAAAAGAAATCTGGCATGCTGCCGAGACATAAGGCAGCAGGTTCCTGGACTTCCTGGAAACGCTCTGTGGCTCATACAATAGGAGAATAGAATAGAACTTTATTTATCCCCGTGGAGAAATTACACTTCCCCGGCTCCACCGTATCTTTTCTCAGTGTGCCTGTGTGCATGAGCGTTTCATCGCTACCAAAGGAAAGACAGACACAGGCAAAACACAACTGTGTTTTATTACAAACATTTTTGAAAAACTTTTTATGGATTTTTATTATTTGAGGGATTTTTTTTTCTTCTTCTTCTTCTCGGTTCGACTCTGGCTGTCCTGTTCTTCTTGCGTCGTACTCACCTGTGGTTCATTGCACCGGGTTCTCGGTTCCCCCCGTCGCTCTCTGGTCCCACGTAGCTCTCCTCGGCGTTCCCACGTCACTCTCTGGTCTTGCGTCGCTCTCTGGTCCCGTGTCGCTCTCTGGTCCCACGTCGCTCTCTGGTCCCGCGTCGCTCTCTGGTCCCCCGTCGCTCTCTGGTCCCGCGTCGCTCTCCTTGGCGTTCCCACGTCGCTCTCTGGTCCCGCGTCGGTCTCCTCGGCGTGTGACCAGTGTGAGCTGTGAGCTGTCCTCTTTTATACAGGGCAGCTCACACGTCAGAGAGAGAGAGAGAGAGATAAAGAGAGAGAGGGAGGGAGGGAGGGAGGGAGAGAGAAAACGGTGGACTGCTTGGGATGAGTCACGCTTATCCAGCCATCCAGTCTGTACAGCTGCGGTGTGATGACTCCCACTCCCTTTCCCTGGAACGAAGGCGTTCACCCCGGTCTGCTCGGATAAACAAAAGTTTCCGTTCCCACCACCCCCGAAAAGTCCAACCGCGAGCGGTTTATCCGCCCTCTCATTTCTCATTTATCCGACCGCCCCCGACAAATCCAACCGTGTGCTGTGGAAAGAGGGGGCGGGGGAAGGGGAAAGGAGAATTTTTTCCCATTTGTCCGCCTGAGCTAGGTTTATCTGACCGTCCCGGTCCACCCGAGCTCGGTTTGTCCGACCGTGCACAGTTTGTCCGAGCAACCCCAAAAAGTCCGACCGTGTGCTGTGGAAAACAAAAAGAGAAAGTTTTCCCAACAAGTTTTCCCGGACAAAAGGCGACGAGACGAGACGAGGAACGGGACTCCGGAAAACCATCGCGATGAGGAGGTGGTGGCAGCGGTGGAGGCAGCGACGGTTCGCGAGTTCCTCGAGACCGCGCCAACGTATCCGGGAGCGTGATGAAAACAAAAAACCCGACCCTCTGCTCCGCAGGTGCCTAGCGTCCATGGGGGTGTACGGCTTCGTCGACCGCTTTGACAGCTTCTTCCAGTTCGTCCGCATGTCTCCGGACCGGTGCAGGCTTTACGGGCCAGAGTTTGTTGTCAAGTACGACAGACTGCATGCCAGGATAGAAGCGCTGTGCTCCAGCGCCTTCTCCGTGCTCGACGACTTTGAGCCGCTCGACAGGGAGCCCGACGACGTCGCCGGTGCGTCGTCCGCACCCTCTGAGGCCTCTGAAGCCACTGTCCCGGTAGAAAAAGAAGAAGGAGAAGGAGAAGAAAGACAAGAAGGAGAAGGAGAGGGAGAAGGAGAAGGAGAAGACAACGGCCTCATCCCCTGTACGGCACTCGAAGAGGGCTCGGACGATGGCTGGACCGACGCTCAGAGGGTCCGGTTCTGCTTGCACCCCGTCGGCACAGAGAACAGAGTAAAGAGATGGTTCAGACGAAATTTCCAGTACTGACTGAAGCGGTGTGTGTGTGTGTGTGTGTTCCTTTCTGACTTTTTAATGTTACGATGATCACAACAAACAGACAAATTTAAAAAAAAAGAACAACAGTGGATTCTGTGATGAAAACTTGGAAATAAAGGTCAAAGAAAGTAATCTGCGTTTCAGACTTTTTTTTATCTTTACAACAATTCATTTGTCAGCTTGGAGAAACTGGGTCCAAGAAACCGATGCGGGCCGAAATTGTCCTGGATCCATTTCACAGCGTCCCTCTCCTCTTGCGTGAATTTCGACTTCAGACTGATCACTAGCAGGAAAGCGTGGGGGCCAGGGACCAACTGCCTAACGCACTCTGCGATGTGGCCTTTCACGTCTGTCTGCGTCTCGTTCGTGTCGAACAGCCCCGGCGTGTCGATCACGGCGATCTTCCTCTCGCCGTCTTCCGCCTCCTGTGTGCGACAGCTACCGGTCATGGATTCGGGTGACGCGTCTACTTTGAAGGCCTCGTCGCGTCCCAGGATGGTGTTTCCGGCGGCGCTCTTCCCGGATCCGGTTTTTCCGACCAGAACGAGTCTCAGGTCTTTCGAGACTCTGGGAAATGAGCGAAACGATTAAAATGTGACCGAAAAGTAACTGGAAGGAAAATTGATTTGTGTGTGGAAAAATCTTTCGTGTGTTGTCCTTTTCTTCTTTCCTTTTTCTTCCGCCCTCGGTACAAACCTGCTCTTCCGGAGACGTCTTTTCCTCGGCTTCGATTCCGGCAGTCGGCGGCCTGATCGCAAAATATGGCTAGCACAAGCAGGAAGCGACCTAGGATTCCGGCCGTTCCCCGCGCCGTCTTGTGCCCGTCATCCCTGTTTTTTTTTTTTATAAGAAAAAATCAACAACTTTTTCAGTGGAGCTAGCGAGTAAACGTTGCCGTTTTCGCGCAGAAATTGCAGCACGATGACAAATCCTTCTACACACATGCACAAAGGGAGAGGTTTTCGGGCGCCGGGTTGCCTCGACCCAGAGGACAATGCGAGGGCTCTGTGATTTTCGAGCGTTTGTGTCGTCCTTTCCCTTGTTTCCTTTTCTCGGAATGATAACCGCTTCGAGAATCGCGATTGTGGACGTGTGCTACGCACACGCCAGCGTGCAACCCAAGAGGGGACCGACTCGTTCGGCCGCCGGGTCGCCTCGACCCGAGGCACGACGCGAGGGATTTGTTCGGCCGCCAGGTCGCCTCGACCCGAGGGACGACGCGAGGGATTTGTTCGGGCGCCGGGTCGCCTCAACCCGGAGGACGAGGCAAGGGCTGCTGCGCGCACAGAGGGAAGTTTCCGGCCGCCGGGTCGTCTCGACCCGGAGGAAGACGCCAGGGCTGAAATGAAGCGGTGGCTCTGCGATATCGTGCGTCTGTGTCATCTTTTCCCTTATTTCTTTTTCTCACTTTCTTCGCATCAAACACAAAACGGAATGATAGCCGCTTCGAGAAACGCGATCATGGACGCGCGCGACCCACGAGGGGACCGACTCGATCGGCCTCCAGGTCGCCTCGACCCGGAGGACGACGCGAGGGATTCGTTTGGGCGCCGGGTCGCCTCGACCCGAGGGATGACACGAGGGTTAAGAGGGATGTACAAGACTTCTCGGTGCACATGGACGAAGCAGAGGTGCGTATTAGTAACGTAGAGGACACAGTCAACTCAGAGAAATAGAAGTCGGATGCGCTAGCTAAACAAGTGACTCTCCTCTTGAACAAACTAGACGAACTTGAAAACCATTCTCGACAATGCAACCTACGACTAGTTAATGTGCCAGAGAAGATGGAAGGAATGAATGCAGTTGCTTTTTTGGAGAGGTGGCTACCTGAAGCATTGGGACCTGCAACATTTCCGACACCGCTTCTCATCGAAAGAGGGCATAGATTACCCACTCAGACACAGCCCAATCGACCCACGAGACCAAGAGTCCTAATTGTGAAGTTTTTAAACTTCCAAGATAAACTCTGTGTGATGAGAGCTACCCAAGCTAAAGGCAAAGTTATGTGCGGCAATCAAGAGGTAATGTTCTTCCCGGATCTATCGACCGAGCTCCACCGACGAAGGAGGCGTTTTGACGTGGTGAAACAGCAGCTGAGATCGTTGAATGTTCGCTATGGGATGGTTTACCCTGCCAGGCTCCGAGTGTTGTCTGATGGACAAACACAGGAGTTTGATAGTCCAGCCGAGGCCGAGAAATTTATTCATGGACTACAGAACAAAGGGGACACAAAGAACAACTGAGGTAGACTGTTGAATCCTTGTTTATCCACCCGCAGCAGGTAGGGTTTGATATCCATATTTCTGGGAACCAATAGACAGACAGATGAAGAGATGATGATTTCATCGTTTGAAATGTGTCTGTTTTTGACCTAAACTGTATATCACTCTGTGTTCTCCAAAAGAGTTGGACTTATATTCAGTTTAACAACAACTTATAAGTTTCATAAATGGCTGTTCATGTGGAATGTTCTCTTTCGCTCTTTCGCCAGGAGACACTAATACGATCGTTTTGTTCTCTTTTTCTTCTGAAAGTTATAACACAATGAATGCTTGGTTTGGTTTAACTGCTCCCTTGTTTACATTGGATCAGTACTTGCAGTGAACTGCACCCAGAGTTCAGGGGGAGGAGAGGGGGGGACAAAGTTTTGTCGTATTCAGATTCATGATTAAGGTGATTTTTCAATGGCAGAATTTAAGTTTTATGTTTGTTACTGTGTACTCCTCACAAAATGTAGCTCTGTGCTGGTACATTCCCAAAATATTACAAAATCAGATATATTATTAAATTTGGATGACGTCAAATAACAGTGTTAAATTCACTTCCTGGAATGTTAGAGGCATGGTAAAACTAGTGAAGCTTAAGCAGGTTATTACCAGACTGAAGCAGCTCAATTCATTGATATCTTTTATCCAAGAGACACATTTACTCAGAGATAATGTGATAAAGGTACAAAGAAGATGGTCAGGCAAAGTGCCACACAGCGTCCTGTTTCCCCTCCCGCTCTAGAGAGGTTATGGTTTTGATTCACAATTTGGTCCCTTTCCAAGTCAATAATACTATTCATGATAAAGCCGGTAGATTCTTAGTGGTGCAAGGAAATCTACTGAGTGAAAAAATTAACTTAGTTAATGTTTATGGCCCCAATGATGACAATCCATCATTTTTTGAGAACTTGTTTTTGCTGATGGCCAATCTCCCTGGTAAAATAATGTTAGCGGGCAATTTAAATTGTACTCTGGACCTGAAGCTTGATCACCCATCAGAAATAGATACTTCACATTCTAAAACAAGGAAGAAAATTCAACAATATTTAATAGACCTGAATCTCTGTGACCCATGGAGGATGCAAAACCCCAACAAAAGGGAGTACTCTTGCTACGCAGCTTCATTTAAAACTCACTCCAGAATAGATTATTTTTTAATTTCATCCTCTCTGCTACCTAACATAAACAAATGTAAGTATGATAGTGTTGTGTCAGATCACGCTCCAGTCTCTCATTTTATAAAGATACTCAAGCAAACAAACACTCTACTAACTGGCGCTTACATCCCAAATGGTTACAAAATTCTGATTTCATAAGATTTATAAGTGAACACATTGATATTTACTTCACATCTGCATCCATTAGATGGGAAGCTTTTAAAGCTTGCATAAGAGGACAAATGATTAGCTTCACTAGCTCTAAAACTCATAAGTTCAAACAGAAAATGAAGGAATTAGACTCCAAGATTAGAGAATTAGAGAGGGTGGCCATTGTAGATGACTCAACACAGACAAAACAAGAACTACTTGCCCTTAAAGCACAGTATGAGGAGCTCTCCTTACTTAAGGCTGAGGATAGCCGAATAAGATTGAAACAGTCTTTTTATGACCTGGGTGAAAAACCAGGTAAATTGCTAGCCTGGCAAAAAAGATGAGATAGAGCCATTAACGCAATTAGGAATGAACAAGGAGACCTATCCACAGATCCTACAGTAATTATAATACTTTTGTCTCTTATTATAAAACTTTTTATAATTCTGACTACCCCCTAGATCTGTCAAATCAAAATAGTTTTCTCGATAAAATAGATATTCCCCAGATTTCTGAAGAATCCAAAACTGAATTAGAGAAGGAACTAAGATATCTCCCAAGCCATAACAAGCATGAAAAGCAGTAAGGCCTCAGGTCCAGATGGGCTTCCAATAGATATTTATAAATTATTCAAAGAGAAATTAGTACCTCCTTTGTTTGATGTTTACTTGGAATCCTTTAGAATGAATTGCCTCCCTGCTTCATTACGTAATGCTATGATCGCTCTAATCTTAAAACCAGGCAAAGTAGCAACTGACCGTGATTTTTACAGACCTATATCACTGATGAACAGAGATGCAAATATTATAGCTAAAGTACTAGCTATTAGACTGGAGAAGGTTCTCCCAGCCATTATACATGGTGACCAAAATGGATTTGCCCCTCCACCTTCATTTTTCTCTAAGATTAGAAAGCTTCTCTCTAATTTCATTTGGAACAAAAGGAAACTACGACTCGGACTCTCTCTCTTGTATTTACCATACAATAGGGGAGGGCTACAGCTACCCAATCTAAAATGGTATTACTGGGCTGCCCAGCTGAGAGCTACAATGTTTTGGTTTTCCAAAGATGTTCTTTTGCCCTGGCTAGAAATTGAAAAATTATCCTCAAAGGATTTGGCACTGGATAGCTTTTTATATTCAGCCCCCTTGAAGAAATTAAGTAAAAAAAAAAACACCAATCCATTTGTAAGGAATACCATTGCTGTCTGGCATGTAGTACAAAAACTTTTGGGCAACTTCTCAGGGTTGTCATGTTTTTCGCCAATCTGGGGAAATGATCTTTTTACCCCAGCAAAAAATGACATGGGCTTTAAAACATGGTTGAACAAGGGTATAATAAAGCTTCAAGATGTATACAAGGACAACACTCTTATGCCATTTAATGAGTCGAAGACAAAGTTTAATGTTCCGCAGAAACACTTTTTCAAATATTTACAACTCAGAAGCTTTATTCCAGCACAGTTAAAAAACTCAGTGCAACAACCTCCATTGTCCACATTAGAGTTACATGTTACAAAGGACTGTTTTGGGGAAAAAAATGGTTTCACATCTTGCGGCTGCGTCACACGGTGTGGGCGTGGCATGGCGGCCATTTTGAACAAAAAAGCTCAATGGCGCCCCATAGAACATGTGGTGCGCAGGCATTGGAATTTAACGAACTCCTCCTAGGATTTTTGTCCGATCTTTACCAAATTCACTGTGTGGCATATAGACCCCTCCAGGATGAAAAGTTATTAAAATCTTGTGGCTGCGTCACACAGTGTGGGCGTGGCATGGCGGCCATTTTGAACAAAAAAGCTCAATGGCGCCCCATAGAACATGTGGTGCGCAGGCATTGGAATTTAACGAACTCCTCCTAGGATTTTTGTCCGATCTTTACCAAATTCACTGTGTGGCATCTAGACCCCTCCAGGATGAAAAGTTATTAAAATCTTGTGGCTGCGTCACACAGTGTGGGCGTGGCATGGCGGCCATTTTGAACAAAAAAGCTAAACGGTGCCCCCTGAACCACGTGGTGCGCAGGCATTGGAATTTAACGAACTCCTCCCAGGATTTTTGGCCGATCTTCACCGAAAATTCCAGTGTGGTATCTAGACCCCTCCAGGATGAAAAGTTCTTAAAATCTTGTGGCTGCGTTACACGGTGTGGGCGTGGCATGGCAGCTATTTTGAACAGAAAAACTTAAGGGCGCCCCGTGGAAAACGTGGTGCGCAGGCATTAGAATTTAACGAACTCCTCCCAGGATTTTTGGCCGAATTTCACCAAATTCGCTGTGTGGCATCTGGACCCCTCCGGGATGAAAAGTTATTAAAATCTTGTGGCTGCGTCACACGGTGTGGGCGTGGCATGGCGGCCATTTTGAACAAAAAAGCTAAACGGCGCCCCCTGAACCACGTGGTGCGCAGGCATTGGAATTTAACGAACTCCTCCCTGGATTTTTGTCCGATCTTCACCAAATTCCCTGTGTGGCATGTACATCCATCCAGGATGAAAAGTTATTTAAATCTTGTGGCTGGGTTACACGGTGTGGGCGTGGCATGGCGGCAATTTTGAACAGAAAAACTTAACGGCGCCCCGTGGAAGACGTGGTGGGCAGGCATTGGAATTTAACGAACTCCTCCAAGGATTTTTGTCCCATCTTCACCAAATTTGCTGTGTGGCATCTAGATCCCTCCGGGATGAAAAGTTATTAAAATCTTGTGGATACGTCACACGGTGTGGGCGTGGCATGGCGGCCATTTTGAACAAAAAAGCTCAACGGTGCCCCCTCGAAAACGCTGTGCGCAGGCATTGGAATTTAACGAACTCCTCCTAGGATTTTTGTCCCATCTTCACAAAATTTGCTGTGTGGCATCTAGACCCCTCCAGGATGAAAAGTTATTAAAATCTCGTGGCTACTTCACACGGTGTGGGCGTGGCATGGCTCTATGGCACCCCCTAGACAAGGTCATGTGGAGAGGAGTGCGGTGAGGAGCAAGGGCCCGTCCGACGCTGCTTGCAGCTTTAATTAAGCCCCGAGCACTACAGTGTGTAGGACCCTATTGTTCCTGTAGTGTTTCTTTGGCGGTTTGGCGGTTTCTTTTTCTTACGCCACTTTGAACCCCAATTTGACCCCCTAAACATGCTCAAAAACTCACCAAATGTGGCACACACATCAGGAGTGATGAAAGATTTAATATTTTGGGCAAATCGCACATGTGAAGGGTAAAATGACTCAATAGCGCCACCTTGAAGATTGTGCTGTAGGGGGCGCTGTTGAGCCTTTTTTGAAATTTCAACAGCAGGAATTTTTTTGTCTTGGGCTACTGTACCTGTGTACCAAATTTCATCAGTTTACGTGAAACTAGCCGTATTAACTCCACTAAAGCCCAATTTTCTAGGTGGCGCTATTGAGTCATTTTGCCATTCATATGTGTAATTCCCCCAAAATATCAAATTTTTCGCCGGTCCTGATGTGTGTGCAAAATTTGGTGAGTTTTTGAGCATGTTTAGGGGGTCAAATTGAGGTTCAAAGTGGCGTAAGAAAAATTAAAGCTGCAAGCAGCGTCAGACGGGCCCTCGCTCCTCACCGCACTCCTCTCCACACGACCTTGTCTAGGGGGCGCCGTAGAGCCGATTAGAATTTCGACTGTGCAAATCTGTTGGTCTTGGGATACTATATGTATGTACCAAATTTTATGTTTGTAGGATAAAGCAGTGATTTTATATGAGTATTTGAATATTTGTAGGGGGCGCTGTGGAGCCGTTTGACCACGTCCATTCCTGAATTGTATATTAAATATTAGGTCTTGAGATTAATGAGGATTTGTGTGGATTTGGTGATTTTACATGGATCCCTTCACCTCCAAAACCCATTTCGTTCCACATGGCGAATTTGTTCAAAATGGCCGCCATGCCACGCCCACACCATGTGACGTATCCACGAGAATTTAATAACTTTTCATCCTGGAGGGGTCCAGATGCCACACAGTGAATTTGGTGAAGATCGGACAAAAATCCTGGGAGGAGTTCGTTAAATTCCAATGCCTGCGCACAACGTGTTCCACTGTACAATGTTAAGCTTTTTTGTTCAAAATGGCCGCCATGCCACGCCCACACCGTGTGATGCAGCCACAAGATTTTAATAACTTTTCATCCTGGAGGGGTGTAGATGCCACACAGGGAATTTGGTGAAGATCAGCCAAAAATCCTGGGAGGAGTTTGTTAAATTCCAATGCCTGCGCACCACGTGTTGAAGTGGGCGAATTTAAGCTTTTTTGTTCAAAATGGCCGCCATGCCACGCCCACACCGTGTGACGTATCCACGAGATTTTAATAACTTTTCATCTTGGATGGGTATAGATGCCACACAGCGAATTTGGTGAAGATTGGACAAAAATCCTGGGAGGAGTTTGTTAAATTGCAATGCCTGCGCACAACGTGTTCAACGGGGCGCGGTTAAGCTTTTTTGTTCAAAATGGCCGCCATGCCACGCCCACACCGTGTGACTAAGCCACAAGATTTTAATAACTTTTCATCCTGGAGGGGTGTACATGCCACACAGCGAATTTGGTGAAAATCGGATAAAAATCCTGGGAGGAGTTTATTAAATTCCAATACCTGTGCACCACGTGTTGTAGTTGGCGCTGTTTAGCTTTTTTGTTCAAAATGGCCGCCATGCCACGCCCACACCGTGTGACGCAGCCACAAGATTTTAATAACTTTTCATCCTGGAGGGGTTTAGATGCCACACAGCGAATTTGGTGAAGATCGGATAAAAATCCTGGGAGGAGTTCGTTAAATTCCAATGCCTGCGCACCACATGCTGTAGGGGGCGCTGTTGAGCTTTTTTAAAAATTTCAACAGCAGGAATTTTTTTGTCTCGGGCTACTGTACCTGTTTACCAAATTTCATGAGTTTACGTGAAACTAGCCGTATTAACTCCACTAAAGCCCAATTTTCAAGGTGGCGCTATTGAGTCATTTTGTCATTCGTATGTGTAATTCCCCCAAAATATCAAATTTTTCACCGGTCCTGATGTGTGTGTAAAATTTGGTGAGTTTTTGAGCATGTTTAGGGGGTCAAATTGAGGTTCAAAGTGGCGTAAGAAAAAGAAACCGCCAAACCGCCAAACAAACCGCCAAACCGCCAAACACTACAGGAACAATAGGGTCCTACGCACTGTAGTGCTTCGGGCCCTAATTAAAGCTGCAAGCAGCGTCAGACGGGCCCTCGCTCCTCACCGCACTCCTCTCCACACGACCTTGTCTAGGGGGCGCCATAGAGCCGATTAGAATTTCGACTGTGCAAATCTGTTGATCTTGGGATACTATATGTATGTACCAAATTTTATGTTTGTAGGATAAAGCAGTGATTTTATATGACTATTTGAATATTTGTAGGGGGCGCTGTGGAGCCGTTTGACCACGTCCATTCCTGAATTGTATATTAAATATTAGGTCTTGAGATTAATGAGTATTTGTGTGGATTTGCTGATTTTACATGGATCCCTTCACCTCCAAAACCCATTTCGTTCCACATGGCGATTTTGTTCAAAATGGCCGCCGTGCCACGCCCACACCATGTGACGTATCCACGAGAATTTAATAACTTTTCATCCTGGAGGGGTGTAGATGCCACACAGTGAATTTGGTGAAGATCGGACAAAAATCCTGGGAGGAGTTCGTTAAATTCCAATGCCTGCGAACAACGTGTTCCATTGTACAATGTTAAGCTTTTTTGTTCAAAATGGCCGCCATGCCACGCCCACACCGTGTGACGCAGCCACAAGATTTTAATAACTTTTCATCCTGGAGGGGTCTAGATGCCACACAGGGAATTTAGTGAAGATCGGCCAAAAATCCTGGGAGGAGTTCGTTAAATTCCAATACCTGCGCACAGCATTTTCTAGGGGGTGCCATTGAGATTTTTTGTTCAAAATGGCCGCCATGCCACGCCCACACCGTGTGACGCAGCCACAAGATTTTAATAACTTTTCATCCTGGAAGGGTCTACATGCCACACAGCGAATTTGGTGAAGATCGGGCAAAAATCCTGGGAGGAGTTCGTTAAATTCCAATGCCTGCGCACCACGTGTTGAAGTGGGCGAGGTTAAGCTTTTTTGTTCAAAATGGCCGCAATGCCACGCCCACACCGTGTGACGTATCCACGAGATTTTAATAACTTTTCATCCTGGAGGGGTGTAGATGCCACACAGCGAATTTGGTGAAAATTGGATAAAAATCCTGGGACGAGTTTTTTAAATTCCAATGCCTGCGCACCACGTGTTCTAGTTGGCGCTGTTTAGCTTTTTTGTTCAAAATGGCCGCCATGCCACGCCCACACCGTGTGACGCAGGCACAAGATTTTAATAACTTTTCATCCTGGAGGGGTCTAGATGCCACACAGCGAATTTGGTGAAGATCGGATAAAAATCCTGGGAGGAGTTCGTTAAATTCCAATGCCTGTGCACCACATGCTGTAGGGGGCGCTGTTGAGCCTTTTTTGAAATTTCAACAGCAGGAATTTTTTTGTCTTGGGCTACTGTACATGTGTACCAAATTTCATGAGTTTACGTGAAACTAGCCGTATTAACTCCACTAAAGCCCAATTTTCCAGGTGGCGCTATTGAGTCATTTTGCCATTCATATGTGTAATTCCCCCAAAATATCAAATTTTTCATCAGTCCTGATGTGTGTGCCAAATTTGGTGAGTTTTTGAGCATGTTTAGGGGGTCAAATTGAGGTTCAAAGTGGCGTAAGAAAAAGAAACCGCCATCCCCCCATCCCCCCAAAGAAACACTACAGGAACAATAGGGTCCTACGCACTGTAGTGCTTCGGGCCCTAATTAAAGCTGCAAGCAGCGTCGAACGGGCCCTCGCTCCCCCCCGCACCGCTGCTCTGGAGATGATAGGATTCTTTAAAGTACACAGTTGTGTCACTGCTCTGCACATGTACCAAATTTCTTATCTGTAGGTTAAAGCGGTGATTTTATATGAATTTTTGAAATTTCTAGCGGGCGCTGTCGAGCTGTAAGGCTGCGCCCAAGTGTTGATGGATAGCCTGTCATAAAACATATCAAGTTTCATTCACATCTGATCATGTGCAATGAAGTTATGAGCATTTCACTTAATGGTCGCACGCTCAAAATGGCCGCCATGCCACGCCCACGCCGTGTGACGCAGCTACGAGATTTTAATAACTTTTCATCCTGGAAGGGTCTACATGCCACACAGCGAATTTGGTGAAGATCGAATACAAATCCTGGGAGGAGTTCGTTAAATTCCAATGTCTCCACACGACTTTTTCTAGGGGGTGCCATAGAGCCGATTTGAATTTCGACTGTGCAAATTTGTTGGACTCGGGATTCTATATGTATGTACCAAATTTCATGTTTGTAGGATACAGCAGTGACTTTTTATGAGTATTTGAATATTTGCAGGGGGCGCTGTGGAGCCGTTTGACCATGTCCATTCATGAATTGTATATTAAACCTTAGCGTTTGAGATTAATGAGGATTTGTGTGGATTTGGTGATATTAGGTGGATCCCTTCATCTCCAAAACTCATTTCATTCCATGTGGCAAAATTGCTGAAAATGGCCGCCATGCCACGCCCACACCGTGTGACGCAGCCACAAGATTTTAATAACTTTTCATCCTGGATGGGTCTAGATGCCACACAGTGAATTTGGTGAAGACCGGATAAAAATCCTAGGAGGAGTTCGTTAAATTCCAATGCCTGCGCACCACGTTTTCTAGGGGGCGCCGTGGAGCTTTTTCAAAATTTCAAAAGCAGGAATGTTTTTGTCTCGGGCTACTGTACCTGTGTACCAAATTTCATAGCTGTATGTGAAACTAGCCGTATTAACTCCACTAAAGCCCAATATTTAAGGTGGCGCTATTGAGTCATTTTGCCATTCATATGTGCAAATCCCCCAAAATATCAAATTTTTCGCCAGTCCTGATGTGTGTGCAAAATTTGGTGAGTTTTTGAGCATGTTTAGGGGGTCAAATTGAGGTTCAATTTGGCGTAAGAAAAATAAAGTAAGAAAGAAACCGCCAAACAGAGCAGGAACAATAGGGCCTTTGCCCTGCAAGGCAAAGGCAGCGTTCTGTGTGTCACACTGATCGCTGCCCTTTGCCTTTTAGGGCTCGGGCCCTAATAAAGAAAGAAAGAAAGCAGGAACAATAGGGCCTTTGCACTGCAAGGCAAAGGAAGCGTTCAGGTTTCACACTGACCGCTGGCCCTTGCCTTTTCGTGCTCGGGCCCTAATAAAGAAACAAACCGCCAAACAAACAGAGCAGGAACAATAGGGCCTTTGCACTGCAAGGCAAAGGCAGCGTTCAGTGTTTAACACTGGTCGCTGCCCTTTGCCTTTTCGGGCTCGGGCCCTAGTAAAGAACGACGGAAAGAAACCGCCAAACAGAGCAGGAACAATAGGGCCTTTGCCCTGCAAGGCAAAGGCAGCGTTCAGTGTTTCACACTGATCGCTGCCCTTTGCCTTTTCGGGCTCGGGCCCTAATAAAGAAAGAAACATACGAGGAACAATAGGGCCTTTGCACTGCAAGGCAAAGGCAGCGTTCAGTGTTTCACACTGACCGCTGGCCCTTGCCTTTTCGTGCTCGGGCCCTAACTAGAGGAACAATGGGGTCCTACGCACTGTAGTGCTTCGGGCCCTAATTAAAGCTGCAAGCAGCGTCGGACGGGCCCTCGCTCCTCACCGCACTGCTCTCCACACGACCTTGTCTAGGGGGCGCCGTAGAGCCAGTTGGAATTTTGACCGTGCAAATCTATTGGTCTTGGGATACTATATGTATGCACCAAATTTCTTGTTTGTAGGATAAAGCAGTGATTTTATATGAGTATTTGAATATTTGTAGGGGGCGCTGTGGAGCCGTTTGAACACGTCCACTCCTGAATTGTATATTGAACGTTAGGTTTTGAGATTAATGAGCATTTTTGTGGATTTGGTCATTTTACATGGATCCCTTCACCTCCAAAACCCATTTCATTCCACATGGCAAATTTGCTGAAAATGGCCGCCATGCCTCGCCCACACCGTGTGACGCAGCCACAACATTTTAATAACTTTTCATCCTGGAGGGGTCTAGATGCCACACAGTGAATTTGGTGAAGATGGGCCAAAAATCCTGGGAGGAGTTCGTTAAATTCCAATGCCTGCGCACCACGTGTTCCAGGGGGCACCGTTAAGCTTTTTCGTTCAAAATGGCCGCCATGCCACGCCCACACCGTGTGACGCAGCTGCAAAATTTTAATAACTTTTCATTCCGGATGGGTCTAGATGCCACACAGCCAATTTGGTGAAGATCCGACAAAAATCCTGGGAGAAGTTCGTTGAATTCCAATGCCTGCGCACAACGTGTTCCATTGTACAATGTTGAGCTTTTTTCTTCAAAATGGCCGCGATGCCACGCCCACACCGTGTGACGCATGCCACAAGATTTTAATAACTTTTCATCCTGGATGGGTCTAAATGCCACACAGCGAATTTGGTGAAGATCGGCCAAAAATCCTGGGAGGAGTTTATTAAATTCCAATGCCTGTGCACAGCGTTTTCTAGGGGGCACTGTTGAGATTTTTTTTTCAAAATGGCCGCCATGCCACGCCCACACCGTGTGACGTATCCACGAGATTTCAATAACTTTTCATCCAGGAATGGTGGAGATGCCACACAGCAAATTTGGTGAAGATCGGCCAAAAATCCAGGGAGGAGTTCGTTAAATTCCAATGCCTGCCCACCACATGCTGTAGGGGGCACGGCTGAGCTTTTTTGTTCAAAATGGCTGCCATGCCACGCCCACACCGTGTGACGCAGCCACGAGATTTTAATAACTTTTCATCCTGAAGGTGTTTAGATGCCACACAGCGAATTTGGTGAAATGGCCGCCATGCCACGGCCACACCGCGTGACGCAGCAACAAGATTTTAATAACTTTTCATCCTGGAGGCGTCTAGATGCCACACAGCGAATTTGGTGAAGATCGGCCAAAAATCCTGGGAGGAGTTTATTAAATTCCAATGCCTGTGCACAGCGTTTTCTCGGGGGCACTGTTGAGATTTTTTTTTCAAAATGGCCGCCATGCCACGCCCACACCGTGTGACGTATCCACGAGATTTTAATAACTTTTCATCCAGGAATGGTGGAGACGCCACACAGCAAATTTGGTGAAGATCGGCCAAAAATCCTGGGAGGAGTTCGTTAAATTCCAATGCCTGCCCACCACATGCTGTAGGGGGCACGGCTGAGCTTTTTTGTTCAAAATGGCTGCCATGCCACGCCCACACCGTGTGACGCAGCCACGAGATTTTAATAACTTTTCATCCTGGAGGTGTCTAGATGCCACACAGCGAATTTGGTGAAATGGCCGCCATGCCACGGCCACACCGCGTGACGCAGCCACAAGATTTTAATAACTTTTCATCCTGGAGGCGTCTAGATGCCACACAGCGAATTTGGTGAAGATGGGACAAAAATCCTGGGAGGAGTTTGTTAAATTCCAATGCCAGCGCACAGCATTGTCTCGGGTGCGCCGTTGAGCTTTTTAGTTCAAAATGGCCGCCATGCCACGCCCACACCGTGTGAAGTAGCCACGAGATTTTAATAAATTTTCATCCTGGAAGGGTCTAGATAACACACAGCCAATTTGGTGAAAATCGGATAAAAATCTTGGGAGTTCGTTAAATTCCACCACGTTTTTCACATGGCACCGTTAAGTTTTTCTGTTCAAAATGGCCGCCATGCCACGCCCCCACCGTGTAACGCAGCCACAAGATTTTAATAACTTTTCATCCTGGAGGGGTCTCGATGCCACACGGGGAATTTGGTGAAGATGGCACAAAAATCCTGGGAGGAGTTCAATAAATTCCAATGCCTGCGCATAGCGTTTTCTTGGGGGCACCGTTGAGATTTTTTGTACAAAATGGCCGCCATGCCACGCCCACATCGTGTATCGCAGCCACAAGATTTTAATATATTTTCATCCTGGAGGGGTATATATTGCACACAGTGAATTTGGTGAAGATAGCACAATAATCCTGGGAGGAGTTCGTTAAATTCCAATGCCTCCGCACCACGTGTTCCAGGGGGCGCCGTTAAGCTTTTGTGTTCAAAATGGCCGCCATGCCACGCCCACACCGTGTGACACAGCTGCAAGATTTTAATAACTTTTTATTCTGGAGGGGTCTACATGCCACACAGCGAATTTGGTGAAGATGGGACAAAAATCCTGAGAGGAGTTCGTTAAATTCCAATGCCTGCTCACAGCGTTTTCTTGGGAGCACCATTGACATTTTTGTTCTAAATGGCCGCCATGCTACGCCCACACCGTGTGACGCAGCCACAAGATTTTAATAACTTTTCATCCTGGAGGGGTCTAAATGCCACACAGCGAATTTGGTGAAGATCGGCCAAAAATCCTGGGAGGAGTTCGTTAAATTCCAATGCCTGCGCACCACATGCTGTAGGGGGCGCTGCTGACCTTTTTTGTTCAAAATGACCGCCATGCCACGCCCACACCATGTGACGCAGCCACAAGATTTTAATAACTTTTCATTCGGGAGGAGTCTCGATGCCACTTATCAAATTTGGTGAAAATCGGGCAAAAATCCTGGGAGGAGTTCGTTAAATTCCAATGCCTGCGCACCACGTGTTCTAGTTGGCGCTGTTTAACTTTTTTGTTCAAAATGGCCGCCATGCCACGCCCACACCGTTTGACGCAGCCACAAGATTTTAATAACTTTTCATCCTGGAGGGGTTTAGATGCCACACAGCGAATTTGGTGAAGATCGGATAAAAATCCTGGGAGGAGTTCGTTAAATTCCAATGCCTGCATACCACATGCTGTAGGGGGCGCTGTTGAGCTTTTTTTGAAATTTCAACAGCAGGAATTTTTTTGTCTTGGGCTACTGTACATGTTGTCGTCCCGCCGAATTTACCCTTAACCAGGGCAATCGGACCAGCTCTCCGTTTCTAGGGTTAGGTTCTCACTGACTACAGATCCAGCCTGATAGGTTCAGCGGAACAGCTTAAGCTGGTGTCGAAGAAACTCGCCTAGCTCTCACTGTCTCCATCCAGACGCCTATCCCTCTTGCTCTGATCGAAGACTGCGCTAGGCAGCCTAAATAGTTCAGTCTTCTTATCAGTCACGTCTGTTAACGACAGCTTTCTTCTTAATAGACATGGCACTTGGTGAATTAGTAGGTTTTAATTTAGTGGTTTGGATTAGTGTAACCCCAGGGATCCGTTTATAATTCTTTGCAATACCTTGGTGACCAGAACAACCTGTAAGAACCATTAGATTTCAAATGCACACAATTGCTTAACCTTTCACATCATGAGGATTTCATAAACTTCAGGTGATAATTCAAAACTCCATACTACGTCACTTTAAATGCAGGTTAAATGTTTATTGCATAATAATAGCAGGGCAAAGCAACAGCTCATAATCAAAAACGCCAAAATCAACCAAAAAGGTGAACAGGGATAATAATTCTGGTTTAACTCACAGAACTGATCATGTCTGAGCAAACACGCCAGAATTATTTAACCATATGCTTCAAGGTAATAATTCTGGTCTAACTCACAGAACTGATCATGTCTGAGCAAACACACCAAAATCATTCAAACATATGCTTCAGATAATAATTCTGGTCTAACTCACAGAACAGATCATGTCTGATCAAACACACCAAAATCATTTAAGCATATGCTTCAGAATCATAAATTTGGTCAAAATTATAGAACTGAGCTTTCTTGATTAAATCTCCCAATGTTGTGTTTTAATAGTTGGAGTGTAACAGCAAGGCCTTAGCTGCTACACCCGACCTGAACTGTTTTATGGAGATCTCCTGGAGGATGTGAAGAACTCAGTACAAAGTCTCAGGATCCAGCAGAAACTCTCCAGAAAATAGGGGGAGAGAACGTCCAGACCCCAATTCAGTCTTTGCAAAAAATCTTTAAATGTCTTTTGGCTTTGTTGCAGAAAAATAGGAAAAGTGTCAAAAAGATCTAACACGATGGTAAACTGTCAAAAGTCACAAGAAGAGATGAGCACTGCTGGAGTCTGTGGCTCTGCTAGCTGTTAGCTCTTCTGTTAGCTCTTGCTGGGTGATAGAAAAAATCCACTGTCTTATTTCTGAGTCTATTTGCAGACCAATTCTGGATCGTTCTAATTAGTGAGAAATAGCCTCACTGTCCATAGACTATATCAGACGAGATCCTTCTCCGACTGCGTCCACGAACATCTCCGGACAATTGTCACCTCAGATCACATTTATTAAAGCACCTTACACACCCATATTGCCTAATTCCTACATACGTAAATTTGTACTTTTCCACAAGCTCACCCTATGTTAACGGCTCATCTCCTTATTAGGGGGCCAAGCCCGAGGGGCATGGGACACGCGTATGCTAGCATACGCGTTTCCCAGGCCCGAAGGGCTGGGAACCCTATTGTAATCGTTCAGATTATTAGGGGGCCAAGCCCGAGGGGCGTGGGAGACGCGTATGCTAGAATACGCGCTTCCCAGGCCCGAAGGGCTGGGAACCCTATTGTAATCATTCAGATTATTAGGGTCCGTGCACCGAATGGTGCGAAGACCCTATTGTAATGCTAGAGATTATAATTATTAGGGTCCGAGCACCGAAGGGTGCGAAGACCCTATTGTAATGCTAGAGATTATTTTATTAGGGTCCGAGCACCGAATGGTGCGAAGACCCTATTGTAATGCTAGAGATTATTAGGGTCCGAGCACCGAAGGGTGCGAAGACCCTATTGTAATGCTAGAGATTATTATTATTAGGGTCCGAGCACCGAATGGTGCGAAGACCCTATTGTAATGCTAGAGATTATTATTATTAGGGTCCGAGCACCGAATGGTGCGAAGACCCTATTGTAATGCTAGAGATTATTATTATTAGGGTCCGAGCACCGAATGGTGCGAAGACCCTATTGTAATGCTAGAGATTATTATTAGGGGGCCAAGCCCGAGGGGCGTGGGACACGCGTATGCTAGCATACGCGTTTCCCAGGCCCGAAGGGCTGGGAACCCTATTGTAATCGTTCAGATTATTATTATTTTTATTTTTCCGTTGGTAAAAGTGGTGCTGCAGGCTACACCGTGCAAAGGAGGGTGGTGCCATTTGGAGGGTTGGTCCAGACCCCTGCCCTTACCTCAGATGCAAAAAATTGCACATGTTTGCCAGCAGGGGGCGCTATAACCACAGTCAACATGTTTTGGGTTATAACTCCCACACCGTATGTCGCACATTCAAAAACCTAATATCCACAGATTCCCTGAATAGCACTGAATCATCTGGGATAAGCCACGCCCATTTCCGCCTATAATTTTTTTTCGCAAAATGGCAAAAACTGGAAAACGTACTTTTTTGAACTCCTCCTTGGGTTTTTGTCCAATCAGCGTGAAACTTGGCACGTAGAGTCTTCAGTTGGACCTGATCTAAAGTTATCAAAAGAATTTTGTTCCGTCTAAATATACGCAATTTACTAACGCAAAAATTTTTATAGCTAGCTATAAAAATGTTAACTGTTGCATATCTTGGTCAAAACAAATGCTAATAACACCAAACCTGAGATCTCATGTTGTCATGTGAATGTGTGGGTATTTGCCAAATTTGGCTCATGTTGGCCACTAAGGGGCGCTGCAACTATGGGAGATTTATATCTTTTAGATGGCAAGACTGATTTTTTCCAAATTTGGTAGGTATGATGCTGGCTCACTCCTGAGGCCATATCTTAATGTTATTCATGAATGGTCAAAGTGGGCGTGGCTTATTACAAGGTAAACAACAAACGTTTATTTCAGCTCAAGTATTATGCTGACGACTGTGAAAATTACAGGGTGTATATATAGAAGAGCACACAGACCACCCCGACCAAAAATTGTGCGTCTACTCCATTAGGTGGCGCTATAACGATTGCAAACGCACTTTGTCCTGTAACTTTCACATTTTAAATCACATCTTCGTAAACTTTATATCTACTTGTTCCCTAAATAGTGTTGCATCTTCTGACATATGCCACGCCCACTTCCAGTGCACATTTCTCTTTGTACATCAATACACATCAAAAACCTACTTTTTCGAACTCCTCCTACAGTTTAAACTCCATCTGCACCAAACTTTACACATATAATCTCCATATGTGTCTGAGCAAAAGTTATCAAAAGAATTTTGCTACTCCAAAAAATGTGTGACTTATAAATACACATTTTTTTTGTGCTAGCTAAAAAGCACATACCGTTGCATATTTTTGTCAACGTGAAAGCTGTTGACATTGAACTCAACTCACTCGTGTCAAAGGTCAACCAGAGGCTCTGTGCCAAATTTGGCGCAAATTGGCCAATAGGGGGCGCTATAAACAGGAAAAATTCAAACGACATGAAAGTTGATCAGATTGGCAACAAATTTAGTGAGCATGATGTGGGTTCACTCCCAAAGCCAGCCGTAAAATGTAGTAATGTTTGGTCAAAGTGGGCGTGACTTATTACAGCTGACACATTGAGCCTTTCACGCTTCCACTGCTCTTCCCATTACCATTACAACACTGCTAGTGAGACGGTGGCCGGTATCCTGACGCTCACCCCGTGCCCGTGGTCCTTTTGGCCGGACCGCAGTTGGCTCCGCGAGACCTGGGCTCCGTGAGACCTGGGGACCGAGTCGCGCAAGGGGGCTTGGCCCCCTTTCATAACTGCTTGCAGTTCTAGTTATTATTATTATTATTATTATTTAGGGTCCGAGCACCGAATGGTGCGAAGACCCTATTGGAATGCTAGAGATTATTATTAGGGCCCGAGCACCAACGGTGCGTAGGACCCTATTGGATTTGTATTCGTTTTTATTAGGGCCCGAGCACCAACGGTGCGTAGGACCCTATTGGAACTGTGTGCGTTATTTTTCTTTTTCTTCTCCCGGAAGAACTGCATTTTTGAGGGCCTAGACACGCTCAAAAACTCACGAAAATTTGCACACACATCAGAAGTGGCGAAAAATTTTATATTTCATGGGAGCTGCACATGTGTGTGGCAAAATGGCTCTATAGCGCCACCTTGAAAATTGGGTTGTATGGGAGTTAATACGGCTAGTTTCATGTAACCCTACCAAATTTGGTACACATGTGCACCAAGACAAGACAAACAAAATTGCCTAATCAATCCATCAGCAAAAGTGTACAGGAAGTCCGCCATTTTGCTTTATATTTCTGATTTTTCCTCATATTCAAGAGCTATAACTGAATACAGGGTAACTCCAAGACAGCTGAAATTTGGTCAGTATATACAACAGGGATTCGGGATTAAAAGTTATCAAAACGCTCCGCAAAAGTCTGAGGGCGTGGGCGTGGCGGCCTCCTAAACTTTGATGTTTCGCCATAAAAATTCAAGTGCTGTTTGAATACACTTCACAGGCTCTGATCTGCTTCAAACTTTACACATTTGATCATCGTCCTGCTCTGATCACATCCATATGACAATATTCATCCACAGTCATAGCGCCACCTCCTGGCAACAGGAAATGCGACTTTTTACATTTTAATGTACTGTTAGTAGCCGGTTGACTGTATTCATCTGAAATGTGGTGACATAAGCCTCAAGACATTGATGATGATTCATGGAGAAAACTGTCACTGGTAGTCAAACGATGTGTCTGTGGCGGGGTGGCGAACTTCGATGTCTCGCTGTGACTACTAAAGTGTTTATATCTCTGCCAGACATGATCTGATATGGACCAAATTTCATGTGCTGGACAAGAGTCCACTTCTGAACACATCCACATTTTAAAATTTAGTCATAGTCAAAGCGTCAGTGAGTGGTAACAGGGAGGTAATAATGGGACATTTGCACTTTCCATTGCTCCAAACTTAGTGATATAGTCTTGAAATTTGGCCAGTATATACAACAGGCCTTAAAGTTGAGAAGTTGTCAAAATCTTCCACAAAAGTGAAATGGTGCGGCCGCAGTGCACCTCTGAACTTTGAGTCATATGAAGGGAAACCTGTCATCCTTCTCCCGTGCTCCAGCAGCCTCTGTGCCTCTCTGTGTCCTGCTGCAGCCCTTCCCCCATGTCAAACACACAGACACAGGCACACAGACACACACACACACACACACACACACAGATACACACACAAACACACACACAGAGACACACAGATGCTGGTTGAGAGAGAGCAAGAGAGAGAGAGAGAGAGAGAGAGAGAGAGAGAGAGAGCGAGCAAGAGAGAGAGAAAGAGAGAGAAAGAGAGAGAGAGAGAGAAAGAGAGAGAGAGAGAGAGAGAGAGCAAGAGAGAGAGAGCAAGAGATAGAAAGAGAGAGAGAGAGAGAGAGAGCAACAGAGAGGTTCATGTTGTTTTAATTTTTTTAACATACATAAAATGATTTTGTGACATGTTAAATGACAGTAAAGTTGAGTCTGAACGTAAAAGTAACAGAAAAGCCTTAGTAAGGTGTTTTAAGTCACACATGTAGTGTCCAATCTGTACCAACTGTGTTGTGTCATGACAGCTGTGGGCCTACCTCATTTAAAAGCTAATATTCAGTGATGCTTGTAATGCAAGTCAGTGGCAAAAGGATATGGCGTGTGTTAAAGAGGGAAATATTCTTCTTAGCAGCCTGTTCACTTGGATGTTGTGCTACTCTGAGGGAAGTTTTTGTTCCAGTGGTACAGTTTGTAGAGTTATGTACATGTTAATTCATTATAATAGATTTAGTTTTCCATCTTGCATGCCTGTAGGTAGCAATAACTTACAGGTACATGTACACACACACACATACACACATACACACATAGACAAACCCTAACACACACACACATACACACATACACACATAGACAAACCCTAACACACACACACACTAATGTTTCATCCTTCTTTCACACACACCAAACCCTGGAATGAATTGAACCGTCTATACATCCCCTAAATACTGCATATTATTGCTCTATAAATTGTTCATTATAATCTATCATTGCATAACTACACATGATTACTGTCCACTTTGTACAAATGAAATGTTCCTTGTCCCATTTCACAGGGGCTGAGGGGGCAACTCCCACTTCATTTCATGTGCACTCAGTATGAACGCCTATGGCTGGAATAGGTACAAATGATTATGTCTTCTTTGTCTTTTCTTTAATTCATGTAATAATTAACATAATTTAGTCATAGTCATAGCACCACCAATTGGTAACAGGAACTTAAAGACAGTATATTTGCAGGTATCATTACTTCAAACTTTGCAATATAAGCAATATATATACAAAGCTCATGTGCAAAAGCTCATATCTCACCCAAAACCTTTCACTCATGTTTCAAAACCAAATTTCTGTCTCATATGAATAGTCAGTGCCACCAAAAATGCACTGACTATTCTCAATTGCTTTGGCTCAATTCTTGAAACAGACAAACATTCTCAACACTCTTGGTGCTTTTGCCAAAATAACCTGGATGGTTCAGCACATCACCATGGTTCACCTGCAAAAGCTCATATCTCTCCCAAAACAGTTCACACGACTGGTCAAAATTGAATTCTATTGTCATATAAATAGTCAGTGCCTCCAAATTTCATCGTCCCTTTGGCATTGTGTGACACTCTTATAAATGTCTGTTCATATAATGGTTTGTGTCATTTGAAAACAAAATAGCATTTTCAAAGAAATAACATCGTTTAAAAGTCAAAGGATGTGACCGTGGTGGCTCTCTGACCTTTATGTACTTTTACCATTGTCAGCAGCTCTGGATTAAATCCAGATAAATGGTGCAACGCTGACACCTACTGTTCAAATCTTTAAATGCAGGTCTGTGTCATTGTAGAAAAATCCCTCTGTTTCAATATATTTTAATGTCCAATTATTATTTGGTTGACCGTATTCAACTGAAATTTGGTGACATAAGCCTCAAGACGTTGATGATGATTCATGGACAAAAGTGTGACTGTTAGTCAAACTGTTAGTCTGTGGCAGCGTGGTGAACTTGATGTCTCGTCATGACAACTAAAATGATTATATCTCAGCTGTACATGATCCGATCTGGCCCAAATTTCATGTGCTGGACAAGAGTCCACTTCTGAATACATCCACATTTTAAAATTTAATCATAGTCATAGCACCACCGATTGGTAACAGGAACTTAAAGACAGTATATTTGCAGGTATCATTGCTTCAAACTTTGCAATATAAGCAATATATATATAAAGCTGACGTGCAAAAGCTCATGTCTCTCCCAAAACCTTTCACTCATGTTTTAAAACTAAATTTCTTTCTCATATAAATAGTCAGTGCCACCAAAAATGCACTGACTATTCTCAATTGCTTTGGCTCATTTCTTGAAACAGACCAGACATTCTCAACACTCTTGGTGCTTTTGCCAAAACAACATGGATGGTTCAGCACAAAACCATGGTTCACCTGCAAAAGCTCATATCTCTCCCAAAACAGTTCACACGACTGGTCAAAACTAAATTCTATTCTCATATAAATAGTCAGTGCCTCCAAAATTCATCGTCCCTTTGGCATTGTGTGAGCACTCTTATAAATGTCTATTCATATAATGGTTTGTATCATTTGAAAACAAAATAGCATTTAGAGAAGTAATAACATCATCTTGAATGTAAAGTTTCAATTGAAGGAGAATTGAGGGCTTTTGCTCATTGTGTGTGTGTGTTTTCTCATTTGTATGCAGAGTTCTGAAAGTATGAGGCACGCTTTCACAAAATGTGTGTAAACTATCAAGAAAACTGTATTGACACACATAAAGCAACTTTCATACATCAGAGTAAAAAGAAAATCTATACAGCATAACATACTGTAATTTAAACACATAAACAAAAAACAAGGAACATTATATGGAGCCTACAGTGCTGTAAATAAAGCTGTACTCACCGTCCCTCTCCTGGCCACCGTATGTTCATGACTAATCCTGACAACTGAACAGACTATTGTGCATGTGATGACTTACACAATGCAATGATGCTGACATGTTTTGGAATGAACAACCATCAGACTGAGAAGTCAACAATCAGTTTAGATCAACAAGATCTATTCACTTGGAAATTGTACTAAATGAAGACTACCTGTACTGAATCATTTGCAAAGATGTACAGAGACATCAAGACCAGTACTAAGATGTTTGCAATTTGATGAAATGAAGGAGAAATTCCAGTCTGTTGTGAACAATTGCCAAGTAGTTTGGAGGTTTATACGTGTTGTTTTGAGAATTTAATTTCAGTTTCGAGAAATGAGCCAAACCTATGGAGAAAAACTGTACAAACAACGATATATCAAATATATATTTCAACTAGTTTAATTATACATTCGTCAATATTCATATCATCACAGATTGTAGCTAGAAAAGCAGTCAGAGAGCACAGACCTCCGCCAAGGAGCTCCAGTCCACCCCAACACAATCTACCAACGACAATGTATACTTAAAAAACACTCAACATCTTTGTCCTATATATGTGCACATATATGCTCTGTCCTACCACAAGGTGGCACTGCAGGGCTTTCTAACACTCCCAATGTTAAATATCTTTTCAAAAAATTCCCAGATCCAGACACTGATCTGGATCACTCCCAAAACTCAATCATTTGTTCCTTTCCCATTTCACAGAGGCTGAGGGGCAACTCCCACTTCATTTCATGTGGCCTATTCTGCCTATGGCCGGAATATGTACGAATGATTATGTCTTCTTTGTCTTTTTTTAATTCATGAAAAAAAATATCGTAGCCTCCTGAGAGACCGTGCGTTCACATGCGTGGACATGGTATTTTGGCTTCCCTGCACCATAAGTTGAAGCTGAGATTGTTAATTTGATTATAGCACAAAAAATAAATAGAAATTTGGGTATGTTGCAAATTTGCAACAACGAGCATAATGGACAATAATAGCGACCCAATAATACAGTAATATAACAATAATAAAACAGATTTTTAAAATCTGTAACAGAACAGACAAAAAGGAACAGATAACATCTCATTCACAGATTTTTACATTAATAACACAACAGACAATAGTCAATGAGAAATGAGTTTGACACCCCTGATGTACATGGTGGCTGAGAAAGTTTGTGACACAATCCTTGAAATTGGTCAGCTAAGTCTGAGCACCTTGAAATTTCTGCCACATCCCGACATGCGCCACACCTGGACGTGCGCCACGTCCCGACACGCGTGGGTGTGCGAGGGCCCGTTCAACGCTGCTTGCAGCTTTAATTATTATTATTATTTTTCTCCTGACGAAAGAACTGCATTTTTGAGGGCCTAAACGCGCTCAAAAACTCACGAAAATTTGCAAACACATCAGAAGCGGCGAAAAATTTTATATTTAATAGGAGTTGCACATGTGTGTGGCAAAATGGCTCTATAGCGCCACCTTGAAAATTGGGTTCTATGGGAGTTAATACGGCTAGTTTCATGTAACCCTACCAAATTTGGTACACATGTGCACCAAGACAAGACAAACAAAATTGCCTAATCAATCCATCAGCAAAAATGTACAGGAAGTCCACCATTTTGCTTTATATTTTTGATTTATGGTCATATTCAAAAGCTATAACCGCACACAGGGTAACTCCAAGACAGCTGAAATTTGGTCAGTATATACAACAGGGCTTCGTGATTAAAAGTTATCAAAATGCTCCGCAAAAGTCTGGGGGCGTGGGCGTGGCAGCCTCCTGAACTTTGATGTTTCGCCATAAAATTTCAAGTGCTGTCTGAATACACTTCACAGGCTCCGATCTGCTTCAAACTTTACACATTTGATCATAGTCCTGCCCTGATCACATCCATATGACAATATTCATCCACAGTCATAGCGCCACCTCCTGGCAACAGGAAATGACAGTTTTTACATTTTAATGTACTATTATTAGTCGGTTGACCGTATTCATCTGAAATGTGGTGACATAAGCCTCAAGACATTAATGATGATTCATGGAGAAAACTGTCACTGGTCATCAAACAGTGTGTTTGTGGCTGGGTGGCGAACTTCGATGTCTCGCCATGACTGCTAAAGTGTTTATATCTCAGCTGTACATGATCCGATCTGGCCCAAATTTCATGTGCTGGACAACAGTCCACTTCTGAACACATCCACATTTTAAAATTTAGTCATAGTCATAGCGTCACCTAGTGGTAAAAGGATTCTCATTTGTCCTTACCACTGGTCCATACTTTGTGATATCATCCTGAAATTTGGCCAGTATATACAACAGGCCTTAAAGATGTAAAGTTATCAAAATCTTCCACAAAAGTCAAAGGATGTGACCGTGGTGGCCCTCTGACCTTTATGTACTTTTACCATTGTCAGCAGCTCTGGATTAAATCCAGATAAATGGTGCAACGCTGACACCTACTGTTCAAATCTTTAAATGCAGGTCTGTGTCATTGTAGAAAAACCCCTCTGTTTCAATATATTTTAATGTCCAATTATTATTTGGTTGACCGTATTCAACTGAAATTTGGTGACATAAGCCTCAAGACGTTGATGATGATTCATGGACAAAAGTGTGACTGTTAGTCAAACTGTTAGTCTGTGGCAGCGTGGTGAACTTGATGTCTCGTCATGACAACTAAAATGATTATATCTCAGCTGTACATGATCCGATCTGGCCCAAATTTCATGTGCTGGACAATAGTCCACTTCTGAATACATCCACATTTTAAAATTTAGTCATAGTCATAGCACCACCGATTGGTAACAGGAACTTAAAGACAGTATATTTGCAGGTATCATTGCTTCAAACTTTGCAATATATGCAATATATATATAAAGCTGACGTGCAAAAGCTCATGTCTCTCCCAAAACCTTTCACTCATGTTTTAAAACTAAATTTCTTTCTCATATAAATAGTCAGTGCCACCAAAATTGCACTGACTATTCTCAATTGCTTTGGCTCATTTCTTGAAACAGACCAGACGTTCTCAACACTCTTGGTGCTTTTGCCAAAATAACATGGATGGTTCAGCACAACACCATGGTTCACCTGCAAAAGCTCATACCTCTCCCAAAACAGTTCACACGACTGGTCAAAACTAAATTCTATTCTCATATAAATAGTCAGTGCCTCCAAAATTCATCGTCCCTTTGGCATTGTATGAGCACTCTTATAAATGTCTATTCATATAATGGTTTGTGTCATTTGAAAACAAAATAGCATTTTGAGAAGTAATAACATCGTTTTGAATGTAAAGTTTCAATTGAAGGAGAACTGAGGGCTTTTGCTCATTGTGTGTGTGTGTTTTCTGATTTGTATGGAGAGTTCTGAAATATGAGGCATGCTTTCACAAAATGTGTGTAAACAATCGAGAAAACTGTATTGACACACATAAAGTAACTTTCATACATCAGAGTAAAAAGAAAATCTATACAGCATAACATACTGTAATTTAAACACATAAATAAAAAACAAGGAACATTATATGGTTCCTACAGTGCTGTAAATAAAGCTGTCCTCACCGTCCCTCTCCTGGCCAGCGTATGTTCATGACTAATCCTGACAATTGAACAGACTATTGTGCATGTGATGACTTATACAATGAAATGATGCTGACATGTTTTGGAGTGAACAACCATTAGACTGAGAAGTCAACAATCAGTTTAGATCAACAAGATCTATTCACTTGGAAATTGTGCTAAATGAAGGCTACCTGTACTAAATCATTTGCAAAGATGTACTGAGAAATCGAGACAAGTACAAAGATGTTTGCAATTTGATGAATGAAGGAGAAATGCCAGTCTGTTGTGAACAATTGCCAAGTAGTTTGGAGGTTTGTCCATGTTGTTTTGAGATTGTAATTTCAGTTTCGAGAAATGAGCCAAACCAATAGAGAAAAACTGTAAAAAACCGACATAACATCAAATATGTATTTCTACTAGTTTAATTATGCATTCGTCAATATTCATATCATCACAGATTGTAGCTAGAAAAGCACCCAGAGAGCACAGACCTCCGCCAAGCTACTCCAGTCCACCCCAACACAATCTCCCAACGACAAAGTATACTTAAAAAACACTCAACGTCTTTGTGCTATATATGTGCAAATATTTGCTCTGTCCTACCACAAGGTGGCACTGCAGGACTTTCTAACACTCCCAATGTTAAATATCTTCTTAAAAATTCCTGGATCCAGACACTGATCTGGATCACTCCCAAAACTCAATCATTTGTTCCTTGTCCCATTTCACAGAGGCTGAGGGGGCAACTCCCACTTCATTTCATGTGGCCTATTCTGCCTATGGCTGGAATATGTACAAATGATTATGTCTTCTTTGTCTTTTTTTTAATTCATGAAAAAACAATATGGTAGCCTCCTGAGACCGTGCGTTCACATGCGTGGACATGATATTTTGGCTTTCCTGCACCATAAGTTGAAGTTGAGATTGTTAATTTGATTATAGCACAAAAGTAAATAGAAATTTGGGTATGTTGCAAATTTGCAACAACAGGCATAATGGTCAATAATAGCGACCCAATAATACAGTAATATAACAATAATAAAACAGATTTTTAAAATTGATAACAGAACAGACAATAGTCAATGACAAATGAGTTTGACACCACTGATGTACATGGTGGCCGAGAAAGTTTGTGATACAATCCTTGAAATTGGTCAGCTAAGTCTGACCACCTTCAAATTTCTGCCACATCCTGACATGCGCCACACCTGGACTTGCGCCACGTCCCGACACGCGTAGGTGTGCGAGGGCCCGTTCAACGCTGCTTGCAGCTTTAATTATTATTTTACCGCCAAATGAATTGCTTTTTTGAGGGCCTAAACATGCACCGATTCGCGTCAAAATCTGCACACACATCAGGACCGGCGAAAAATTTGATATTTTATGGGGTCTGTGTATGTGTGTCCCAAAATGGCTCCATAGCGCCCCCTGCAAAATTTAAAAAAGTGGTATTAGACTAACTGGAAGGACATTTCATCTACAGCTACAAAATTTTACAGGCATATTCAGCACATCAGGAAAGACAAAAAAGTCAATCACAGCCACGCTCTAAACCCAACAGGAAGTGACATATCTTGCGTTAACTGTGAAAAATCTGTGATGAACTCCTCCTAGGGGGGAAGTCTTAGAGACCTGAAATTTGGTCTGTAGATACAACAGACCTTCCTGATTAAAAGTTATAAAAGTCTTCTATGTCGGTCAAAGGGTGTGGCCATGGCAGCCCCCCGAAATACTGATCCTTCGCCATGCAACAGGAAGTGCAGGTCTAACTCTCTGAACATGCTCCAATCTGAATGAAACTTTACATGTAGGATCACAGACCTGAGCTGATGTCATCCATATGATAATATTCATTCACAGTCATAGCGCCACCTTGTGGCAACAGCAGTTTTGCTTTTTTTAATACTTTTATGTACTGTTGTCAACCCGTTGTTCAGATTCACCTCAGACCTGCTGACATAAGCCTGAACACATTGATGATGAATCACAGAGAAAATGGTGACGTGTCATTAAAAGGGCGTGTTTGTGGCGGCGTGGCGAATTTTGATGAAAATTCAAGGGCCTATATCTCAGCTGAACAAGAACCTATCTGCTCCAAACTTCACATTCAGAATGTCATGTCCAGTCTGAAGACATCCACACTCAAAAATTTTGAAATAGTCATAGCGCCACCAACTGGCAACAGGATGTTTTTGCATTACATTTGCCCATCCGATTGCCCTAAAATTGGTCAAATAATTCTGAAAATTGGTGTGATGAGTCTTGACACCATGATCATGGCACAGTGTGAAGATTTTGCCATTTCATAAAATGCTGTTGCCGTGGCAACGCAAAGTTGATATGAAAAACAACTTGCCTTTGACAGCATTAGAATTATCAAAACATCACCAAAATTTGCACACACATTACCACCAGCTGAAGGAAGAAAACTGTATGCATCTCAGCACAACACGTGCTATAGCGCCCCCTACAGCATTTTTAACAAACAGCCCCCGCACTACATTTAACCTACGTCCACAAAATCTGGGGGACATATAGAACACATCAGGACGCACAAAAAATCCTCTTGGAGCCACGCCCTAAACCCAACAGGAAGTCCGCCATTTTGAATTAATTGGACAAATTTGGACGAATGTTGTTCATTTTTGAGAACTATCTCCTCCTAGGGGATAACTCGCGCAGACCTCAAATTTGACCAGTATATACACCAGGACATTATGATCAAAAGTTATAAAAAGATTCTTTCAAGGTCAAAGGGCGTGGCCATAGCGACCCCCTGAAGTTTGATGCTTCGCCATGAAACATCAAGTGCTGTGTAAATATCCTCTGCTTGCTCCAATCTGCCTCAAACTTTGCATGTTTAATCACACTCCTGCCCTGACCACATCCATGTGCCAAAATACATTCACATCATGTGGCATAGCGCCCCCTGCAGCATTTTAAAAAATGGCCCGCTCATCAAATTTAACCTACGTCTACAAAATTTGGCATGCATATGTAACCCATCAGTGTGAACAAAAAAGTCTCTTGGAGCCATTCTCTAAACCCAACAGGAAGTCGACCATTTGGATTTCAATGTGGGATTTTTGCTGTTTTTGCTCATTTTCAGAAATTAATTGCTCACAGACGATAACTCCAAAACATCTGAAATTGTGCCAATATATGGAACACATCTTCAGGTTGAAAATATGTGAAAATCATATGCCAAACCCAAAGGGCGTGGCCATGGCGGCCGACTGAACTTTGATGCTTCGCCAGAAAGGAGGAAGTCTTGTTAAATCCCCTGTATGTGCTGCTATCTGCCTCAAACTTTAAATGTGTGATCAGGTTACAGCCCTGATGATTTCCATACACCAATATACAGCCACAGTGATAGCGCCACCTGTTGGATGGACAGTAAGTGCTGCATAAACACTCTGTAATAATCCAATCTGGCAGAAATTTGACCTGTGTGTTCAGAATCCAGCCCTTGTTGCATTCATGGGCCTAAATGCGCTCCCGGTCGCAGCATCGCCTGACGGACGTGCTTGGGGTCGCCGACCAGCAAGGGGTGCGAGGACCCGTTCATCGCTGCTTGCAGCTTTAATATTATTAGGGCCCGAGCACCAACGGTGCGTAGGACCCTATTGGATTTGTATTCGTTTTTATTATTATTATTATTAGGGCCCGAGCACCAACGGTGCGTAGGACCCTATTGGAATTGTATGCGTTATTTTTAGGGCCCGAGCACCAACGGTGCGTAGGACCCTATTGCATTTGTATTCGTTTTTATTATTATTATTATTATTATTATTATTATTATTATTATTTTTCTCCTGACAGAAGAACTGCATTTTTGAGGGCCTAAACACGCTCAAAAACTCACGAAAATTTGCACACACATCAGAAGTGGCGAAAAATTTTATATTTCATGGGAGCTGCACATGTGTGTGGCAAAATAGCTCGATAGCGCCACCTTGAAAATTGGGTTCTATGGGAGTTAATACGGCTAGTTTCATGTAACCCTACCAAATTTGTTACACATGTGCACCAAGACAAGACAAACAAAATTGCCTAATCAATCCATCAGCAAAAATGTACAGGAAGTCCGCCATTTTGCTTTATATTTCTGATTATTGGACATATTCAAAAGCTATAACCGAACACAGGGTAACTCCAAGACAGCTGAAATTTGGTCAGCATATACAACAGTCCTTCATGATTAAAAGTTATCAAAACGCTCCGCAAAAGTCTGAGGGCGTGGGCGTGGCGGCCTCCTGAACTTTGATGTTTCGCCATAAATTTTGGAATGCTGTCTAAATACACTTCACAGGCTCCGATCTGCTTCAAACATTACACATTTGATCATAGTCCTGCCCTGATCACATCCATATGACAATATTCATCCATAGTCATAGCGCCACCTCCTGGCAACAGGAAATGACATTTTTTTACATTTTAATGTACTATTATTAGTCGGTTGACCGTATTCATCTGAAATGTGGTGACATGAGCCTCAAGACATTGATGATGATTCATGGAGAAAACTGTCACTGGTAGTCAAACGCTGTGTCTGTGGCTGGGTGGCGAACTTCGATGTCTCGCCATGACTACTAAAGTGTTTATATCTCAGCTGTACATGATCCGATCTGGCCCAAATTTCATGTGCTGGACAACAGTCCACTTCTGAACACATCCACATTTTAAAATTTAGTCATAGTCATAGCGTCACCTAGTGGTAAAAGGATTCTCTGACGAGGACATTTGTCCTTACCACTGCTCCATACTTTGTGATATCATCCTGAAATTTGTCCAGTATATACAACAAGCCTTAAAGATGGGATGTTATCAAAATCTTCCACAAAAGTCAAACGGTGCGGCCGTGGTGGCCCTCTGACCTTTATGTACTTTTACCATTGCACAGCAGCTCTGGATTAAATCCAGATAAATGGTGCAACGCTGACACCTACTGTTCAAATCGTATAAATGCAGGTCTGTGTCATTGTAGAAAAATTCCTCTGTTTCAATACATTTTAATGTATTATTATTATTTGGTTGACCGTATTCAACTGAAATTTGGTGACATAAGCCTCAAGATGTTGATGATAATTCATGGACAACTAAAATGTTTATATCTCAGCTGTACATGATCCAATCTATCCCAAATTTCATATTCTGGACAAGATTCCACTTCTGAACACATCCACATTTTAAAATGTAGTCATAGTCATAGCACCACTGATTGGTAACAGGAACTTAAAGACAGTATATTGCAGGTATCATTGCTTCAAACTTTGCAATATAAGCAATATATATATAAAACTGATGTGCAAAAGTTCATATCTCTCCCAAAACCTTTCACTCATGTTTCAAAACTAAATTTCTTTCTCATATAAATAGTCAGTGCCACCAAAAATGCACTGACTATTCTCAATTGCTTTGGCTCATTTCTTGAAACAGATCAGACGTTCTCAACACTCTTGGTGTTTTTGCCAAAATAACCTGGATGGTTCAGCACAACACCATGGTTCACCTGCAAAAGCTCATATCTCTCCCAAAACAGTTCACACGACTGGTCAAAACTAAATTCTATTCTCATATAAATAGTCAGTGCCTCCAAAATTCATTGTCCCTTTGGCATTGTGTGAGCACTCTTAAATATGTCTATTCATATAATGGTTTGTGTCATTTGAAAACAAAATAACATTTTGAGAAGTAATAACATCATTTTGAATGTAAAGTTTCAATTGAAGGAGAATTTAGGGCTTTTGCTCATTGTGTGTGTGTTTTCTGATTTGTATGCAGAGTTCTGAAAGTATGAGGCATGCTTTCAGAAAATGTGTGTAAACTATCAAGAAAACTGTAAGACACACATAAAGCAACTTTCATCCATCAGAGTAAAAAGAAAATCTATACAGCATAACATACTGTAATACCAACACATAAATAAACAACAAGGAACATTATATGGAGCCTACAGTGCTGTAAATAAAGCTGTCCTCACCGTCCCTCTCCTGGCCACCGTATGTTCATGACTTATCCTGACAATGGAACAGACTATTGTGCATGTGATGACTTACACAATGAAATGATGCTGACATGTTTTGGAGTGAACGACCATTAGACTGAGAATTCAACAATCAGTTTAGATCAACAAGATCTATTCACTTGGATATTGTGCTAAATGCAGGCTACCTGTACTAAATCATTTGCAAAGATGTACTGAGACATCGAGACAAGTACTAAGATGTTTGCAATTTGATGAAATGAAGGAGAAATGCCAGTCTGTTGTGAACAATTGCCAAGTAGTTTGGAGGTTTGTCCATGTTGTTTTAAGAATGTAATTTTAGTTTCGAGAAATGAGCCAAATCTATGGAGAAAAACTGTACA
>JAMOIN010001504.1:29772-55168 GCA_024666655.1 Dascyllus trimaculatus | reverse complement strand
TGCTGTGCTGGGGGGCCCCGTGTGCTGTGCTGGGGATCCCGTTGAGCTGGTCTGGGGAGCCCGGTGTGCGGGGCTGTGGTGCTCGGGAGCCGTGTGGACAGGCTCTGCTGGGGAGAGGGTTGAACAGGCTCTGATGGAGAGCCAGGCAGGCTGTGGTGCTGGGGGGCCCCTTGTGCTGTGCTGGGGAGCCCGGTGAGCTGGGCTGGGGAGCCCGGTGCTCTGGGCTGTGCTGCTGGGGAGCTGTGTGGACAGGCTCTGCTGGGGAGTGGTTTGAACAGGCTCTGCTGAGGAGAGTTTTGTACAGGCTCTGATGGAGAGCAACGCGGGCTGTGGTGCTGGGGGCCCCCGTGTGCTGTGCTTGGGGTCCCCGTGTGCTGTGCTGGGGAGCCCGTTGAGCTGGGCTGGGGAGCCCGTTGTGCTAGGCTGTGGTGCTGGGGAGCCGCGTGGACAGGCTCTGCTGGGGAGTGCTTTGAACAGGCTCTGCTGGATAGCCAGGCGGGCTGTGTTGCTGGGAAGCCCCGTGAGCTGTGCTGTGGGGCCCCGTGTGCTGTGCTGGGGAGCCCGGTGAGCTGGGAAGAGTAGCCCGGTGAGCTGGGCTGTGTTGCTGGGGAGCCCGGTGTGCTTGGCTGTGGTGCTGGGGAACCATGTAGACAGGCTCTGCTGGGGAGCCGTGTAGACAGGCTCTGCTGGGAAGCGGTGTGAACAGGCTCTGATGGAGAGCCAGGCGGACTGTGGTGCTGGGGGCCCCCGTGTGCTCTGCTACGGAGCCCGGTGAGCAGGGCTGGGGAGCCCGGTGTGCTGGGCTGTGGTACTGGGGAGCCGTGTGGACCGTCTCTGCTGGGGAGTGGTTTGAAAAGGCTCTGCTGGACAGCCAGGCGGGCTGTTGTGCTGGGGGGCCCCGTGTGCTGTGCTGGGGAGCCCGGTGTGCTGGGCTGTGGTGCTGGGGAGCCGTGTGGACAGGCTCTGCTGGAGAGCCAGGCGGACTGGGAAATGGGGCCCCTGTGCTCTGCTACGGAGCCCGGTGAGCAGGGCTGGGAGCCCGGTGTGCTGGGCTGTGGGTACTGGGAGCCGTGGACCGTCTTCTCTGCTGGGGAGTGGTTTGAAAAGGCTCTGCTGGACAGCCAGGCGGGCTGTTGTGCTGGGGGGCCCCGTGTGCTGTGCTGGGGAGCCCGGTGTGCTGGGCTGTGGTGCTGGGGAGCCGTGTGGACTGGCTCTGCTGGGGAGCAATGTGATCTGGCTCTGCTGGAGAGCAAGACGGGCTGTGGTGCTGGGGGGCCCAGTGTGCTATGCTGGGGAGCCCGTTTAGCTGGGCTGGGGAGCCCGGTGTGCAGGGCTGTGGTGCTGGCGAACCGTGTAGACAGGCTCTGCTTGGGGGCGCCGTTTGCTGTGCTGGGGAGCCCGGTGAGCTGGGCTGTGACGCTGGGGAGCCGTGTAGACAGGCTCTGCTGGGGAGCGGAGTGAACAGGCTCTGCTGCGGAGCGGTGTGAACAAGTTCTGATGGAGAGCCAGGCGGGCTGTGATGCTGGGGGACCCCGTGTGATGTGTTGGGGGGCCCGGTGAGGTGGGCTGGGGAGCCCAATGTTCTGGTCTGTGGTGCTGGGGGCCCGCGTGTGTTGTGCTGGGGAGCCCGTTGAGCTTGGCTGGGGAGCCTGGTGTTCTTGGCTGTGGTGCTGGGGAGCCGTGTAGACAGGCTCTGATGGAGAACCAGGCGGGCTGTGATGCTGGGGGACCCCGTGTGATGTGTTGGGGGGCCCGGTGAGGTGGGCTGGGGAGCCCAATGTTCTGGTCTGTGGTGCTGGGGGCCCGCGTGTGCTGTGCTGGGGAGCCCGTTGAGCTGGGCTGGGGAGCCCGGTGTGTTGGGCTGTGGTGCTGGGGAGCAGTGTGGACAGGCTCTGCTGGGGAGAGGGTTGTACAGGCTCTGATGGAGAGCCAGGCGGGCTGTGGAGCTGGGGGGCCCCGTGTGCTGGGCTGGGCAGCCCAGTGAGCTTGGCTGGGGAGCCCGGTGTGCTGGGCTGTGGTGCTGGGGAGCCGTGTAGACATGCTCTGATGGGGAGCGGTGTGAACAGGCACTGCTGGGGAGTGGTTTGAACAGGCTCTGCTGGACAGCCAGGCGGGCTGTGGTGCTGGGGTGCCCCGTGTGCTGTGCTGGGGAGTCCGTTGAGCTGGGCTGGGGAGCCCGGTGTGCTGGGCTTTTGTGCTGGGGAGCCGTGTGGACAGGCTCTGCTGGAGAGCCAGGCGGGCTGTTGTGCTGGGGGGCCCCGTGTGCTGTGCTGGGGAGCCCGGTGGGATGGACTGTGGTGCTGGGGAGCCGTTTAGACCGGCTCTGCTGGGGAGCTGTATGAACAGGCACTGATGGAGAGCCAGGCGGGCTGTGGTGCTGGGGGGCCCCTTGTGCTTTGCTGGAGAGCCGGTTGAGGTGGGCTGGGGAGCCCGGTGTGGTGGGCTGTGGTGCTGGGGAGCCGTGTGGACAGGCTCTGCTGGGGAGAGGGTTGAACAGGCTCTGATGGAGAACCAGGCGGGCTGTGGTTCTGGGGGGCCCCGTGTGCTGTGCTGGGGAGCCCGTTGAGCTGGGCTGGGGAGACCGGTGTGGTGGGCTGTGGTGCTGGGGAGCCGTGTGGAAAGGCTCTGCTCGGGAGTGGTTTGAACAGGCTCTGCTCGAGAGCCAGGCGGGCTGTGGTGCTGGGGGGCCCCGTGTGTAGTGCTGGAGAGGCCGGTGAGCTGGGCTGTGGTGCTGGGGAGCCGTGTAGACAGGCTCTGCTGGGGAGCGGTGTGAATTGGGTCTGATGGAGAGCCAGGCGGGCTGTGGTTCTGGGGGGCCCCGTGTGCTGTGCTGTTGAGCCCGTTGAGCTGGGCTTCGGAGCCCGGTGTGTTGGGCTGTGGTGCTGGGGAGCCGTGTAGACAGGCTCTGCTGGGGAGAGGGTTGAACAGGCTCTGATGGGGAGCCACGCGGGCTGTGGTGCTGGGGGGCCCCGTGTGCTGTGCTGGGGAGCCCGGTGAGCTTTGTTGAGGAGCCCGGTGTGCTGGGCTGTGGTGCTGGGGAGCCGTGTGGACAGGCTCTGCTGGGGAGTGGTTTGAACAGGCTCTGCTGGAGAGCCAGGCGGGCTGTGGTGCTGGGGGGCCCCGTGTGCTGTGCTGGGGAGCCCGGTGGGCTGGGCCGGGGAGCCCGGTGTGATGGGCTTTGCTGCTGGGGAGCCGTGTGGACAGGCTCTGCTGTCGAGTGGTTTGAACAGGCTCTGATGGAGAGCCAGGCGGGCTGTGGTGCTGGGGGCCCCCGTGTGCTGTGCTGGGGAGCCCGTTTAGCTGGGCTGGGGACCCCGGTGTGCTGGGCTGTTCTGCTTGGGAGCCGTGTGGACAGGCTCTGCTGGGGAGCCGTGTGGACAGGCTCTGCTGGGGAGTGGTTTGAACAGTCTCTGCTGGAGAGCCAGGCGGGCTTTGGTGTTGGGGGCGCCTGTCTGCTGTGCTGTGGAGCCCGGTGAGCTTGGCTGGGGAGCCCGGTGTGCTAGGCTGTTGTGCTGGGGAGCCGTGTAGACAGGCTCTGATGGAGAACCAGGCGGGCTGTGGTGCTGGGGGCCCGCGTGTGCTGTGCTGGGGAGCCCGTTGAGCTGGGCTGGGGAGCCCGGTGTGTTGGGCTGTGGTGCTGGGGAGCAGTGTGGACAGGCTCTGCTGGGGAGAGGGTTGTACAGGCTCTGATGGAGAGCCAGGCGGGCTGTGGAGCTGGGGGGCCCCGTGTGCTGGGCTGGGCAGCCCAGTGAGCTTGGCTGGGGAGCCCGGTGTGCTGGGCTGTGGTGCTGGGGAGCCGTGTAGACAGGCTCTGATGGGGAGCGGTGTGAACAGGCACTGCTGGGGAGTGGTTTGAACAGGCTCTGCTGGACAGCCAGGCGGGCTGTGGTGCTGGGGTGCCCCGTGTGCTGTGCTGGGGAGTCCGTTGAGCTGGGCTGGGGAGCCCGGTGTGCTGGGCTTTTGTGCTGGGGAGCCGTGTGGACAGGCTCTGCTGGAGAGCCAGGCGGGCTGTTGTGCTGGGGGGCCCCGTGTGCTGTGCTGGGGAGCCCGGTGGGATGGACTGTGGTGCTGGGGAGCCGTTTAGACCGGCTCTGCTGGGGAGCTGTATGAACAGGCACTGATGGAGAGCCAGGCGGGCTGTGGTGCTGGGGGGCCCCTTGTGCTTTGCTGGAGAGCCAGTTGAGCTGGGCTTGGGAGCCCGGTGAGCTGGGCTGTGGTGCTGGGGAGCCGTGTAGACAGGCTCTGCTGCGGAGCGGTGTGAACAGGCTATGATGGACAGCCAGGCGGGCTGTGGTGTTGGGGGGCCCCAGTGTGCTGTGCTCGGTAGCCCGGTTAGCTGGGCTGCGGGTCCCGGTGTGCTGGGCTGAGCTGCTGGGCTGCCGTGTGGACAGGGTCTGCTGGGAAGCGGTGTTAACAGGCTCTGATGGAGAGCCGGGCGGGCTGTGGTCCTGTGGGCCCCCGTGTGCTTTGCTCGGTAGCCCGGTGAGCTCGGCTGGGGAGCCCGGAATGCTGGGCTGAGCTGCTGGGGTGCCGTGTGGACAGGGTATGCTGGGAAGCGGTGTGAAAAGGCTCTGATGGAGAGCCAGGCGGGCTGTAGTGCTGGGTGGCCCCGTGTGCTGTGCTCAGAAGCCCGGTGAGCTGGGCTGCGGAGCCCGGTGTGCTGGGCTGAGCTGCTGGGGTGCCGTGTGGACAGCGTCTGCTGGGAAGCGGTGTGAACAGGTTCTGATGGAGTGCCAGGCGGGCTGTACTGCGGTGTGCGGGGCTGTTGGGGAGCCGTTTAGACAGGGTCTTCTGGGGAGCTCTGTGAACAGGCTCTGCTGGAGAGCAAGGAGCGCTGTGTTGCTGGGGGCCCCCGTGTTCTCTGCTGGGGAGCCCGGTGAGCTGGGCTGGGGAGACCGGTGTGCTGGGCTGTGCTGCTTGGGAGCCGTGTGGACAGGCTCTGCTGGGGAGTGGTTTGAAAAGGCTCTGCTGGAGAGCCAGGCGGGCTATGGTGCGGGGGGCCACCGTGTGCTGTGCTGGGGAGCCCTGTGAGCTGGGCTGGGGAGCCCGGTGTGCTGGGCTGTGGTGCTGGGGAGGCGTGTGGACAGGCTCTGCTGGGGAGCGGTGTGGACAGGCTCTGATGGAGAGCCAGACGGGCTGTGGTGCTGGGGGGCCCCGTGTTGTGTGCTTGGGAGCCCGTTGATTTGGGCTGGAGAGCCCGGTGTGCTGGGCTGTGGTGCTGGGGAGTCATGTGGAAAGGCTCTGCTGGGGAGAGGGTTGAACAGGCTCTGATGGAGAGCCAGGCGGGCTGTGGTTCAGGGGAGCCCGGTGAGCTGTGCTGGGGGCCCCCGTGTGCTGTGCTGGGGAGCCCGTTGAGCTGGGCTGGCTAGCCTGGTGTGTTCGGCTGTGGTGCTTGGGAGTCATGTGGACAGGCTCTGCTGGGGAGTGGTTTGAACAGGCTCTGATGGAGTGCCAGGCGGGCTGTGGCGCTGGGGGCCCCCGTGTGCTGTGCTGGGGGGCCCGGTGAGCTGTGCTGGGGAGCCCGGTGTGCTGGGCTGTGGTGCTGGGGAACCGTGTAGACAGGCTCTGCTGGGGAGCGGTGTGAACAGGCTGTGATTGAGAGCCAGGCTGGCTGTGGTGCTGGGGGGCCCCGTGTGCTGTGCTGGGGAGCCCGGTGTGCTGGGCTGTGGTGCTGGGGAGCCGTGCGGACAGGCTCTGCTGGGGAATCGTGTAGACAGACAGGCTAGACAGGCTCTTCTGCGGAGTGGTTTGAAAAGGCTCTGCTGGATAGCCAGGCTGGCTGTGGTCCTGGGGGACCCCGTGTTCTGTGCTGGGGACCCTGGTGAGCTGGCTTGGGGAGCCCGGTATTCTGGGCTGTGCTGCTGGGGAGCCGTGTGGACAGGCTCTGCTGGGGAGAGGGTTGAACAGGATCTGATGGAGAGCCAGGCGGGCTGTGGTGCTGGGGGGCCCCGTGTGCTGTGCTGGGGATCTCGTTGAGCTGGGCTGGGGAGCCCGGTGTGCTGGGCTGTGGTGCTGGAGAGCCGTGTGGACCGGCTCTGCTCGGGAGTGGTTAGAACAGGTTCTGCTGGAGAGCCAGGCGGGCTGTGGTGTTTGGGGGCCCAGTGTGCTGTGCTGGGGAGCCCGGTGAGCTGGGCAGAGGAGCCCGGTGAGCAGGGCTGTAGTGCTGGGTAGCCGTGTAGACAGGCTCTGCTGGCGAGTGGTTTGAACAGGCTCTGCTGGAGAGTCAGGCGGGCTGTGGTGCTGGGGGGCCCCGTGTGCTGTGCTGGGGAGCCCGGTGTGCTGGGCTGTCGTGCTGGGGAGCCGTGTGGACAGGCTCTGCTGGGGAGAGGGTTGAACATGCTCTGATGGAGAGCCAGGCGGGCTGTGGTTCAGGCAAGCCCGGTGAGCTGTGCTCGGGGCCCCCGTGTGCTGTGCTGGGGAGCAGGGTGAGAAGGGCTGGGGAGCCCGGTGTGCTTGGCTGTGGTGCTGGGGAGCAGCGTGGAAAGGCTCTGCTGGGGAGCGGTGTGAACAGGCTCTGATGGAGCGCCAGGCGGGATGTGGTGCTGGGGGGCCCCGTGTGCTGGGCTGGGGACCCCGGTGTGCTGGGCTGTGGTGCTGGTGAGCCGTGTGGACAGGCTCTGCTGAGGAGAGTTTTGTACAGGCTCTGATTGAGAGCCAGCCGGGCTGTTGTGCTGGGAAGCCCCGTGTGCTGTGCTGGGGGGGCCCCGTGTGCTGTGCTGGGGGGCCCCGTGTGCTGTGCTGCGGAGCTCGGTGAGATCGGCTATTGAGCCCGGTGTGCTAGGCTGTGCTGCTTGGGAGCCGCGTGGACAGGCTCTGCTGGGGAGCGGTGTGAAGAGGCTCTGCTGGAGAGCCAGGCGGGCTGTGTTGCTGGGGGGCCCCGTGTGCTGTGCTGGGGAGCCCGGTGAGCTTGGCTGGGGAGCCCGGTGTGCTGGGCTGTGCTGCTGGGGAGCCGTGTAGACAGGCTCTGCTGGTGAGCGGTGTGTACAGGCTCTGATGGAGAGCCAGGCGGGCTGTGGTGCTGGGGGGCCCCGTGTGCTGTGCTGGGGAGCCCAGTGAGCTGGTCTTAGGAGCCCAGTGTGCTGGGCTGTGGTGCTGGGAAGCCGTGTCGACCGGCTCTGCTTGGGAGTGGTTTGAACAGGCTCTGCTGGAGAGCCAGACGGGCTTTGGTGCTGGGGGGCCCCGTGTGCTGTTTTGGGGGCCCCTGTGTCCTGTGCTGGGGAGCCCGGTGTGCTGGGTTGTGCTGCGGGTGAACCGTGTGGACAGGCTCTCTTGGGGACTGGTTTGAACAGGCTCTGCTGGGGAGCCAGGCGGGCTGTGGTGCTGGGGGGCCGCGTGTGCTGTGCTGGGGAGCCCGGTGAGCTGGGCTGGGGAGCCCGGTGTGCTGGGCTGTGGTGCTTGGGAGCCGTGTAGACAGGCTCTGCTGGGGAGCGGAGTGAACAGGCTCTGCTGGGGAGCGGTGTGAACAGTCTCTGATGGAGAGCCAGGCAGGCTGTGGTGCTGGGGGCCCCCGTGTGCTGTGCTGGGGGCCCCCGTGTTCTGTGCTGGGGAGCCCGGTGTGCTGGGCTGTGATGCTGGGGAGCCGTGTGGACAGGCTCTGCTGGGGAGCGGTGTGAAGTGGCTCTGCTGGAAAGCCAGGTGGGCTGAGGTTCTGGGGGGCCCCGTGTGCTCTGCTGGGGAGCCCGGTGAGCTGGGCTTGGGAGGCCAGTGTGCTGGGCTGTGCTGCTGGGGAGCCGTGTCGACCGGCTCTGCTTGGGAGTGGTTTGAACAGGCTCTGCTGGAGAGCCAGGCGGGCCGTGGTGCTGGGGGCCCCCGTGTGCTGTGCTGGGGAACACTGTGTGCTGTTCTGTGCTGCTGGGGAGCCGTGTGGACCGGGTCTGCTGGGGAGCGGTGTGAACAGGCTCTGCTGGAGAGCCAGGCGGGCTGTGGTGCTGGGGGCCCCCGTGTGCTGTGCTGGGGAGCCAGGTGTCCTAGGGTGTGCTGCTGGGGAGCCGTGCATACTGGCTCTGCTGGGGAGCTTTGTGAACAGGCTCTGTTGGAGAGGCAGGCGGGCTGTGGTGCTGGGGGCCCCCGTGTGCTGTGCTGGGGAGCCCGGTTAGCTGGGCTGGGGAGCCCGGTGTGCAGGGCTGTGCTGCTGGGGAGCCGTATGGACAGTCTCTGCTGGGGATAGGTTTGAACAGGCTCTGATGGAGAGCCAGGCAGGCTGTGGTGTTGGGGGCCCCCGTGTGCTTTGCTGGGAGCCCGGTGAGCTGGGCTGGGGAGCCCGGTGAGCTTGGCCGGGGAGCCCGCTGTGCTAGGCGGTGCTGCTGGGCAGCCGTGTGGACAGGGACTGCTGGGGAGTGGTTTGAGCAGGCTCTGCTGGGGAGCCAGGCGGGCTGTGGTGCTGGGGGGCCCCGTGTGCTGTGCTGGGGAGCCCGGTGAGCTGGGCTGGGGAGCCCGGTGTGCTGGGCTGTGGTGCTGGGGAGCCGTGTAGACAGGCTCTGCTGGGCAGCGGAGTTAACAGACTCTGCTGGGGAGCGGTGTGAACAGTCTCTAATGGAGAGCCAGGTGGGCTGTGGTGCTGGGGGCCCCCGTGTGCTGTGCTGGAAAGCCCGGTGTCCTTGGGTGTGCTGCTGGGGAGCCGTGTGGACCGGCTCTGCTGATGAGCGATGTGAACAGGCTCTGATGGAGAGTCAGGCGGGCTGTGGTGCTGGGGGCCCCCATGCGCTGTGCTGGGGAGCCCGGTGAGGTGGGCTGGGGAGCCCGGTGTGCTGGGCTGTGCTGCTGGGGAGCCGTGTAGAAAGGCTCTGCTGGGGAGCGGTGTGAACAGGATCTGATGGAGAGCCAGGCTGGCTGTGGTGCTGGGGGCCCCCGTGTGCTGTGCTGGGGAGCACGGTGAGCTGGGCTGGGGAACCCGGTTTGCTGTGCTGTGCTGCTGGGGAGCCGTGTGGACAGGCTCTGATGGGGACTGGTTCGAACAGGCTCTGCTGGAGAGCCAGGCGGGCTGTGGTAGTGGTGGGCCCCGTGTGCTGTCCTGGGGAGATCGGTGAGCTAGGCTGTGGAGTCCGGTGTGCTGGGCTGTGGTGCTGGGGAGCCTTTTAGACAGGGTCTTCTGAGGAGCGGTGTGCTCAGGCTCTGCTGGAGAGCAAGGCGCGCTGTGTTGCTGGGGGCCCCCGTGTGCTGTGCTGGGGAGCCCGGTGAGCTGGGCTGTGACGCTGGGGAGCCGTGTGGACAGGCTCTGCTGGGGAGCGGTTTGAACAGGCTCTGCTGGAGAGTCAGGCGGGCTGTGGTGCGGTGTGCTGGGTAGTGCTACTGGGGACCCGTGGAGAAAGGCTCTGCTGGGGAGCGGTTTGAAAAGGCTCTGCTGGAGAGCCAGGCGGGCTGTGGTGCTGGGGGGCCCCGTGTGCTTTGCTGGGGCCCCCCGTGTGCTGTACTGGGGAGCCCGGTGAGCTGGGCAGTGCTGCTGGTGAGCCGAGTGGACAGGCTCTGATGGAGAGCCAGGCGGGCTGTGGTGCTGGGGGCCCCCGTGTGCTGTGCTGGGGAGCCCGTTGAGCTGGGCTGGGGAGCCCGGTGTTCTGGGCTGTGCTTCTGGGGAGCCTTGTGGACAGGCTCTGCTGGGGAGCCGTGTAGACAGGCTCTGCTGGGGAGCCATTCGGGTTGTGGTGCTGGGGGGCCCCGTCTGCTGTGCTGGGGAGCCCGGTGTGCTGGGCTGGGGAGCCCCGTTTTCTGGGCTGTGGTGCTGGGGAGCCCGGTGTGCTGGGCTGGGGAGGCCCGTGTGCTGGGCTGTGGTGCTGGGGAGCCCGGTGTGCTGGGCTGTGGTGCTGCGGAACCGTGTAGACAGGCTCTGCTGGGGGGCCCCGTGTGCTGTGCATGGGAGCCCGGTGAGCTGGGCTGGGGAGCCCGGTGTGCTGTGCTGCGTAGCCCGGTGATATCGGCAATGGAGCCCGGTCTGCTGGGCTGTGCTGCTGCGGAGCCGTGTGGACAGGCTCTGCTGGCGAGTGGTGTGAACAGGCTCTGATGGAGAGCCAGGCTTGCTGTGGTTTTGGGGGCCCCCGTGTGCTGTGCTGGGGGCCCCCGTGTGCTGTGCTGGGGAGCCCGGTGTGCTAGGCTGTGCTGCTGTGGAGCCGTGTGGACAGGCTCTGCTGGGGAGTGTTTTGAACAGGCTCTGCTGGAGAGCCAGGCGGGCTGTGTTGCTGGTGGCCCCCGGGTGCTGTGCTGGGGAGCCCGGTGCACTGGGCTGTGGTGCTGGGGGGCCCCGTGTGCTGTGCTGGGGGGCCCCGTGTGCTGTGCTGGGGAGCCCGGTGAGCTTGGCCGGGGAGTCCGGTCTGCTGGGCTGTGGTGCTGGGTAGCCGTGTAGACAGGCTCTGCTGCGGAGCTGTGTGAAAAGGCTCTGATGGAGAGCCAGGCGGGCTGTGGTGCTGGGGGCCCCCGTGTGCTGTGCTGGGAGGCCCGGTGAGCTGGGCTGTGCTGCTGGGGAGCCGTGTGGACAGGCTCTCCTGGGGAGTGTTTTGAACAGGCTCTGCTGGAGAGCCAGGCGGGCTGTGTTGCTAGGGGGCCCCCGTGTGCTGTGCTGGGGAGCCCGGTGTACTGGGCTGTGGTGCTGGGGGGCCCCGTGTGCTGTTCTGGGGGGCCCCGTGTGCTGTGCTAGGGGCCCCCGTGTACTGGGCTGTGGAGGCCAGTTCGCTGGGCTGTGCTGCTGGGGAGCCGTGTGGACAGGCTCTGCTGGGGAGAGGGTTGAACAGGCTCATCTGGAGAGCCAGGCGGGCTGTGGTGCTGCGGGAGCCCGTGTGCTGTGCTGGGGAGCCCGGTGAGCTGGGCTGGGGAGCCCGGTGTGCTGTGCTGCGGAGCCCGGTGATATCGGCAATGGAGCCCGGTCTGCTGGGCTGTGCTGCTGCGGAGCCGTGTGGACAGGCTCTGCTGGCGAGTGGTGTGAACAGGCTCTGATGGAGAGCCAGGCTTGCTGTGGTTTTGGGGGCCCCCGTGTGCTGTGCTGGGGGCCCCCGTGTGCTGTGCTGGGGAGCCCGGTGTGCTGGGCTGTGCTGCTGTGGAGCCGTGTGGACAGGCTCTGCTGGGGAGTGTTTTGAAAAGGCTCTGCTGGAGAGCCAGGCGGGCTGTGTTGCTGGGGGCCCCCGTGTGCTGTGCTGGGGAGCCTGGTGTGCTGGGCTGTGGTGCTGGGGGGCCCCGTGTGCTGTGCTGGGGAGCCCGGTGAGCTTGGCCGGGGAGTCCGGTGTGCTGGGCTGTGGTGCTGGGTAGTCGTGTAGACAGGCTCTGCTGCAGAGCTGTGTGAAATGGCTCTGATGGAGAGCCAGGCGGGCTGTGGTGCTGGGGGCCCCGTGTGGGGGCCCGGTGAGCAGGCTGTGCTGCTGGGGAGCCGTGTGGACAGGCTCTGCTGGGAGTGTTTTAGACAGGCTCTGCTGGAGAGCCAGGCGGGCTGTGTTGCTGAGGGGGCCCCCGTGTGCTGGGCTGGGGAGCCCGGTGTGCTGGGCTGTGGTGCTGGGGGGCCCCGTGTGGTTTGGGGGCCCCCGTGTGCTGTGCTAGGGGCCCCCGTGTACTGGGCTGTGGAGGCCAGTTCGCTGGGCTGTGCTGCTGGGGAGCCGTGTGGACAGGCTCTGCTGGGGAGAGGGTTGAACAGGCTCATCTGGAGAGCCAGGCGGGCTGTGGTGCTGGGGGCGCCCGTGTGCTGTGCTGGGGAGTCCGGTGAGTTGGGCTGTGGAGCCCGGTGTTCTGGGCTGTGCTGCTGGGGAGGCTTGTGGACAGGCTCTGCTGGGGAGTGGTTTGAACAGGCTCTACTGGAGAGCAACGCGGGCTGTGGTGCTGGGGGCCCCAATGTGCTGTGCTGGGGGCCCCGTGTGCTGTGCCGGTTGCCCCCGTGTGCTGTGCTGGGGGCCCCGTGTGCTGTGCTAGGGAGCCCGGTGTGCTGGGCTGTGCTGCTAGGGAGCCGTGTGGACAGGCTCTGCTGCAGAGCATAGCGGGCATTGGTGCAGGGGGGCCCCGTGTGGTTTGCTGGAGGCCCCCTTGTGCTGTGCTGGGGGCCCCCGTGTACTGGGCTGTGGAGGCCAGTGTTCTGGGCTGTGCTGCTGGGGAACCGTGTGGACAGGCTCTGCTGGGGAGAGGGTTGAACAGGCTCTGATGGAGAGCCAGGCGGGCTGTGGTGCTGGGGGCCCCCGTGTGCTGTGCTGGGGAGCCCGTTGAGCTGGGCTTGGGAGCCCGGTGTGCTGGGCTGTGGTGCTGGGGAGCTGTGTGTACAGGCTCTGCTGGGGAGAGGGTTGAACATGCTCTGATTTAGAGCCAGGCGGGCTTTGGTGCTGGGGGCCCCCGTGTGCTGTGCTGGGGAGCCCGTTGAGCTGGGCTGGGGAGCCCGGTGTGCTGGGCTGTGGTGCTGGGGAGCCGAGTGGACAGGCTCTTTTGGGGAGTGGTTTGAACAGGCTCTGCTGGAGAGCCAGGCGGGCTGAGATGCTGGGGGCACCCGTGTGCTGTGCTGGGGGCCCCCGTGTGCTGTGATGGGGAGCCCGGTGTGCTGGGCTGTGCTGCTGGGGAGCCGTGTGGACAGGCTCTGCTGGGGAGCGGTGTGAAGAGGCTCTGCTGGAGAGCCATGCAGGCTGTGGTGCTGGGGGCCCTCGTGTGCTGTGCTGGGGAGCCCGGAGAGCTGGGCTGGGGAGCCCGGTGTGCTGCGCTGTGGTTCTTGCAAACCGTGAAGACATGCTCTGCTGGGGAGCGGTGTGAACAGGCTCTGATGGAAAGCCAGGCTGACTGTGGTTCTGGGGGCCCCTGTGTGCTGTGCTCGGGAGCCCGGTGTGCTGGGCTGTGGTGCTTGCGAACCTTGTAGACAGGCTCTGCTGGGGAGCTTTGTGAACAGGCTCTGATGGAGAGCCAAGCGGGCTGTTGTGATGGGGGGCCCCGTGTGCTGTGCTGGGAAGCCCGGTGAGCTGGGCAGTACTGCTGGTGAGCCGAGTGGACAGGCTCTGCTGGGGAGCCAGGCGGGCATTGGTACTGGGGGGCCCGGTGTTCTGTGCTGGGGAGCCCGGTGTGCTGGGCTGTGGTGCTGGGGAGCCGTGTAGACAGGCTCTGCTGCGGAGCGGTGTGAACAGGCTCTGATGGAGAGCCAGGGGGGCTGTCGTGCTGGGGGCCCCCGTGTGCTGTGATAGGGGGCCCGGTGAGCTGGGCGGGGTATCCTGGTGTGCTGTGCTGTGGTGCTGTGGAGCCGTGTGGACAGGCTCTGCTGGGGAGTGGTTCGAAAAGGCTCTGCTGGACAGCCAGGCGGGATGTGGTGCTGAGGGCCCCCGTGTGCTGTGCTGGGGAGCCCGGTGTGCTGGGCTGTGGTGCTGGATTGCCGTGTGGACAGGGACTGCTGGGGAGTGGTTTGAACAGGCTCTGCTGGGGAGTGGTGTGAACAGGCCATGATGGAGAGCCAGGCGGGATGTGGTGCTGCTGGCCCCCGTGTGCTGTGCTGGGGAGCCCGCTGTGCTAGGCTGTGCTGCTGGGGAGCCGTGTGGACAGGCTCTGATGGAGAACCAGGCGGGCTGTGGTGTTGGGGGCCCCCGTGTGCTGTGCTGGTGATGTGCTGGTGAGCCCGGTGAGCTGGGCTGGGGAGCCCGGTGTTCTGGGCTGTGCTGCTGGGGAGCCGTGTGGACAGGCTCTGTTGGGGAGTGGTTTGAACAGGCTCTGATGGAGAGCCAGGCGGGCTGTGGTGCTGGGGAGCCCGGTGAGCTGGGTTGTGGTGCTGGGGAGCCGTGTGGAAAGGCTCTGCTGGGGAGCGGTGTGAAGAGGCTCTAATGGAGAGTCAGGCGGGCTGTGGTGCTGCTGGCCCCCGTGTGCTGTGCTGGGGAGCCCGCTGTGCTAGGCTGTGCTGCTCGGGAGCCGTGTGGACAGGGACTGCTGGGGAGTGGTTTGAACAGGCTCTGGTGGGGAGCCAGGCGAGCTGTGGTGCTGGGGTCACCCGTGTGCTGGGGAGCCCGGTTAGCTGGGTTGGGGAGCCCGGTGTGCAGGGCTGTGCTGCTGGGGAGCCGTATGGACAGTCTCTACTGGGAAAAGTTTGAACAGGCTCTGACGGAGAGCCAGGCTTGCTGTGGTGTTGGGGGCCCACGTGTGCTTTGCTGGGGAGCCCGGTGAGCTGGGCTGGGGAGCCTGGTGTGCTGGGCTGTGCTGCTGGGGAGGCGTGTGGACAGGCTGTGCTGGGGAGTGGTTTGAACAGGCTCTGCTCGAGAGCCAGGCGAGCTGTGGTGCAGGCGGCCCCCGTGTGCTGTGCTTGCAAGCCCGGTGTCCTAGGGTGTGCTGCTGGGGAGCCGTGTAGACCGGCTCTGCTGAGGAGCGGTGTGAACAGCTTCTGATGGAAAGCCAGGTGGGCTGTGGTGTTGTGGGCCCCCGTGTGCTGTGCTGGTGATGTGCTGTTGAGCCCGGTGAGCTGGGCTGGGGAGCCCGGTGTTCTGGGCTGTGCTGCTGGGGAGCCGTGTGGACAGGCTCTGTTGGGGAGTGGTTTGAACAGGCTCTGATGGAGAGCCAGGCGGGCTGTGGTGCTGGGGAGCCCGGTGAGCTGGGTTGTGGTGCTGGGGAGCCGTGTGGAAAGGCTCTGCTGGGGAGCGGTGTGAAGAGGCTCTAATGGAGAGTCAGGCGGGCTGTGGTGCTGGGGGCCCCCATGTGCTTTGCTGGGGAGCCCGGTGAGCTTGGCTGTGGTGCTGGGGAGCTGTGTGGACAGGCTCTGCTGGGGAGCGGTGTGAAGAGGCTCTAATGGAGAGTCAGGCAGGCTGTGGTGCTCGGGGCGCCCGTGTGCTGTGGTGGGGGGCCCGGTGAGCTTGGCTGGGGAGCCCGGTGTGCTGGGCTGTGGTGCTGGCCAACCGTGTAGACAGGCTCTGCTGGGGAGCGGTGTGAACAGGCTCTGATGGAGAAGCAGGCGGTCTGTGGTGCTGGGGGTCCCCGTGTGCTGTGCTGGGGAGCCCGGTGTGCTGGGCTGTGGTGCTGGGGAGCTGTGTGGACAGGCTCTTCTGGGGAGTGGTGTGAACAGGCTCTGATGGAGAGCCACGCTTGCTGTGGTGCTGGGGGGCCCCGTGTGCTGTGCTGGGGAGCCCGTTGAGCTGGGCTGGGGAGCCCGGTTTGCTGGGCTGTGCTGCTGGGGAGCCGTGTGGACAGGTTCTGCTGGCGAGTGGTTTGAACAGGCTCTGCTGGAGAGCCAGGCGGGATGTGGTGGTGGGGGGCCCCGTGTGCTGTGTTTGGGTGCCCGGTGTGCTGGGCTGTGGTGCTGGGGAGCCGTGTGGACAGGCTCTGCTAGGGAGCGGTGTGAACAGGCTCTGATGGAGAGCCAGGCGGGCTGTGGTGCTGGGGGCCCCCGTGTGCTGTGCTGGGGAGCCCGTTGAGCCTGGCTGGGAAGCTCGGTGTGCTGGGCTGTTCTGCTGGGGAGCCGTGTGGACAGGCTCTGCTGGGGAGCCATGTGGACAGGCTCTGCTGGGGAGCGGTGTGAAATGGCTCTGATGGACAGCCAGGCGGGCTGTGGTGCTGGGGGGCCCCGTGTGCTGTGCTGGGGAGCCTGGTGTGATGGGCTGTGGTGCTGGGGAGCCGTGTAGACGGGCTCTGCTGGGGAGCTGTATGAACAGGCTCTGATGGAGAGTCAGGCGGGCTGAGGTGCTGGGGGCCCCCGTGTGCTGTGCTGGGGAGTCCGGTGAGCTGGGCTGGGGAGCCCGGTGTGCTGGGCTGTGCTGCTGGGGAGCCGTGTGGACAGGCTCTTCTGGGGAGCGGTGTGAACAGGCTCTGATGGAGAGCCAGGCGGGCTGTGGTGCTGGGGGGCCCCGTGTGCTGTGCTCGGGAGCCCGTTGAGCTGGGCTGGGGAGGCCGGTATGCTGGGCTGTGCTGCTGGGGAGCCGTGTGGAAAGGCATTGCTGGGGAGTGGTTTGAAAAGGATCTGCTGGACAGCCAGGCGGGCTGTGGTGCTGGGGGGCCCCGTGTGCCGTGCTCGGGAGCCCGGTGAGCTGGGCTGGGGAGCCCGGTGTGCAGGGCTGTGGTGCTGGGGAGCCGTGTGGACAGGCTCTGCTGAGGAGCGGTGTGGACAGGCTCTGATGTAGAGCCAGGCGGGGTGTGGTGCTGGGGGGCCCCTTGTTCTGTGCTGAGGAGCCCGTTGAGCTGGGCTGGGGAGCCCGGTGTGCTGGGCTGTGGTGCTGGGGAGCCGTGTGGACAGGCTCTGCTGGGGAGTGGTTTAGACACGCTCTGTCGGAGAGCCAGGCGGGCTGTGGTGCTGGGTGCCCCCGTGTGCTGTGCTGGGGAGCCCGGTGTGCTGGGCTGTGGTGCTGGGGAGCCGTGTGGACAGGCTCTGCTGCGGATCGGTGTGAACAGGCTCTGATGGAGAGCCAGGCGGGCTGTGGTGCTGGGGGCCCCCGTGTGCTGTGCTGGGGGGCCGGGTGAGCTGGGCTGGGGAGCCCGGTGTGCTGGGCTGTGGTGCTGGGGAGCCGTGTGGACAGGCTCTGCCGGGGAGCGGTGTGAAAAGGCTCTGATGAAGAGCCAGTCGGGCTGTGGTGCTGGGGGCTCCCGTGTGCTCTGCTGGGGAGCCCGGTCAGCTGGGCTGTGCTGCTGGGGAGCCGTGTAGACAGGCTCTGCTGCTGAATGGTTTGAACAGGCTCTTCTGGAGAGCCAGGCGGGCTGTGGTGCTGGGGGCCCCCGTGTGATGTCGCGGGGAGCCCGGTGAGCTGGGCTGGGGAGCCCGGTGTGATGGGCTGGGGAGCCCGGTGTGCTGGGCTGTGGTGCTGGGGAGCCGTGTGGACAGGCTCTTCTCAGGAGTGGTTTGAAAAGGCTCTGCTGGGGAGCGGAGTGATCAGGCTCTGATGGAGAGCCAAGCGGGCTTTGGTGCTGGGAAGCCCCGTGTGCTGTGCTGGGGAGCCCGTTGTGTTGGGCTGGGGAGCCCGGTGTGGTGGGCTGTGGTGCTGGGGAGCCGTGTGGACAGGCTCTGCTGGGAAGAGGGTAGAACAGGATCTGATGGAGAGCCAGGTGGGCTGTGGTGCTGGAGGGCCCCGTGTGCTGTGCTGGGGATCGCGTTGAGCTTGGCTGGGGAGCCCGGTGTGCTGGGCTGTGGTGCTGGAGAGCCGTGTGGACAGGCTCTGCTCGGGAGTGGTTTGAACAGGCTCTGCTCGAGAGCCAGGCGGGCTGTGGTGGTGGGGGGCCCCGTGTGCTGTGCTGGGGAGCCCGGTGAGCTGGTCAGAGGAGCCCGGTGAGCTGGGCTGTGATGCTGGGTAGCCGTGTAGACAGGTTCTTCTGGCGAGTGGTTTGAACAGGCTCTGCTGGAGAGTCAGGCGGGCTGTTGTGCTGGGGGGCATCGTGTGCTGTGTTGGGGAGCCCGGTGTGCTGGGCTGTGGTGCTGGGGAGCCGTGTGGACAGGCTCTGCTGGGGAGAGGGTTGAACAGGCTCTGATGGAGAGCCAGGCGGGCTGTGGTTCAGGGGAGCCCGGTGAGATGTGCTGGGGGCCCCCGTGTGCTGTGCTGGGGAGCCCCTTGAGCTGGGCTGGCGAGCCCGGTGTGCTGGGCTGTGGTGCTGGGGAGCCGTGTGGACAGGCTCTGCTGGGGAGTGGTTTGAATAGGCTCTGATGGAGTGCCAGGCGGGCTGTGGCGCTGGGGGCCCATGTGTGCTGTGCTGGGGGGCCCGGTGAGCTGTGCTGGGGAGCCCGGTGTGCTGGGCTGTGGTGCTGGGGAACCGTGTAGACAGGCTCTGCTGGGGAGCGGTGTGAAAAGGCTCTGATGGAGAGCCAGGCGGGCTGTGGTGCTGGGGGGCCCCGTGTGCTGTGCTGGGGAGCCCGGTGAGCTTGGCTGGGGAGCCCGGTGTTCTGGGCTGTGGTGCTGGGGAGCCGTGTAGACAGGCTATGCTCGGAACGGGGTGAACAGGCTCTGATGGAGAGCCAGGCGGGCTGTGGTGCTGAGGGCCCCCGTGTGCAGTGCTGGGGAACCCGGTGTTCTGTTCTGTGCTGCTGGGGAGCCGTGTGGACCGGCTCTGCTGGGGAGCCAGGCGGGCTGTGCTGCGGTGTGCTGGGCTGTGCTGCTGGGGAGCCGTGTAGACAGGCTCTGCTGGGGAGCGGTGTGAACAGGCTCTGATGGAGAGCCACGCGGGCTGTGGTGCGGGGGGCCCCCGTGTGCTCTGCTACGGAGCCCGGAGTGCAGGGCTGGGAAGCCCGGTGTGCTGGGCTGTGGTGCTGGGGAGCCGTGTGGAAAGGCTCTGCTGGCGAGCGGTGTTTAGAGGCTCTGATGGAGAGGCATGCTGGCTGTGGTGCTGGGGGCCCCCGTGTGCTATGCTCGGGAGCCCAGTGAGCTAGGCTGGAGAGCCCGGTGTGTTGGGCTGTGCTGCTTGGTAGCCGTGTGGACAGGCTCTGCTGGGGAGCGGTTTGAACAGGCTCTGATGAAGAGCCAGGCGGGCTGTGGTGCTGGGTTGTCCCATGTGCTGTGCTGGGGAGCCCGTTGAGCTGGGCTGGGGAGCCCGGTGTGCTGGGCTGTGGTGCTGGGGAGCCGTGTGGACAGGCTCTGCTGGGGAGAGGGTTTAACAGGCTCTGATGGAGAGCCAGGCGGGCTGTGGTGCTGGGGGCCCCCCTGTGCTGTTGTGGGGGGCCTGGTGAGCAGGGCTGGGGAGCCCGGTGTACTGGACTGTGGTGCTGGCCAACCGTGTAGACAGGCTCTGCTGGGGGCCCCCGTGTGCTGTGCTGGGGATCCAAGTGTGCTGGGCCGTTTTGCTGCGGGGCCCCGTGTGCTGTGCTGCGGAGCCCGGTGAGATCGGCGGTGGAGGCCAGTGTGCAGGGCTGTGCTGCTGGGGAGCCGTGTTGACCGGCTCTGCTTTGGAGTGGTTTGAACAGGCTCTGCTGGAGAGTCAGGCGGGCAGTGTTGCTGGGGGGCCCCGTGTGCTGTGCTTGGGAACCCGGTGTGCTGTTCTGTGCTGCTGGGGAGCGGTGTGAACAGGCTCTGATGGAGAGCCAGGCGGGCTGTGGTGCTGGGGGCCCCCGTGTGCTGAGCTGGGGAGCCCGGTGAGATGGGCTGGGGAGCCCGGTGTGCTGGGCTGTGCTGCTGGGGAGCCGTGTGGACAGGCTCTGCTTGTGGAGCGGTTTGAACAGGCTCTGCTGGAGAGCCAGGCGGGCTGTGGTGCTGGGGGCCCTCGTGTGATGTGCTGGGGAGCACGGTGTGCTGGGCTGTGGTGCTTGCGAACCGTGAAGACATGCTCTGCTGGGGAGCGGTGTGAACAGGCTCTGCTGGAGAGCCAGGCGGGCTGTGGTGCTGGGGGGCCCCGTGTGCTGTGCTGGGAGCCCGGTGTGCTGGGCTGTGGTGCTTGCGAACCGTGAAGACATGCTCTGCTGGGGAGCGGTGTGAACAGGCTCTGCTGGAGAGCCAGGCGGGCTGTGGTGCTGGGGGCCCCGTGTGCTGTGCTGGGAAGCCCGGTGAGGTGGGCTGGGGAGCCCGGTGTGCTGGGCTGTGCTGCTGGGGAGCCGTGTTGACAGGCTCTGCTGGGGAGCGGTGTGAATAAGCTCTGCTGGAGAGCCAGGCGGGCTGTGGTGCTGGGGGCCCCCGTGTTCTGTGATGGGGGGCCCTGTGAGCAGGGCTGGGGAGCCCAGTGTGCTGGGCTATGGTGCTTGGGAGCCGTGTCGACTCGCTCTGCTGGGGAGTGGTTTGAACCGGCTCTGATGGAGAGCCAGGCGGGCTGTGGTGCAGGGGGGGACCGTGTGCTATACTGGGAGGCCGTTTAGCTGCTGCTGGGGAGCCCAGTGTGCTGGGCTGTGGTGCTGGGGAGCCGTGTGGACAGGCTCTGTTGGGGAGTGGTTTGAACAGGCTCTGATGGACAGCAAGGCTTGCTGTGGTGCTGGGGAGCCCGGTGTGCTGGGCAGAGGAGCCCGGTGTGCTGTGCTGTGCTGCTGGGGAGCCGTGTAGACAGGCTCTGCTGGGGAGCGGTGTGAACAGGCTCTGCTGGAGAGCCAGGCGGGCTGTGGTGCTGGGGGTCCCCGTGTGCTGTGCTGGGGAGCCCGGTGAGCTGGGCTGGGGAGCCCGGTGTGCTAGGCTTTTGTGCTGGGGAGCCGTGTATACAAGCTCTGCTGCGGAGGGGTGTGAACAGGCTCTGATGGAGAGCCAGGCGGGCTGTGGTGCTGGGGGCCCCCGTGTGCTGTACTCGGGAGCCAAGTGAGCTGGGCTGTGGTGCTGTGAAGCCGTGTGGACAGGCTCTGCTGGGGAGAGGGTTGAACAGGCTCTGATGGAGAGCCAGGCGGACTGTTGTGCTGGGAAGCCCCGTGTGCTGTGCAGGGGGGGCCCGTGTGCTGTGCTGGGGAGCCCGTTGAGTTGGGCTGGGGAGCCCGGTGTGCTCGGCTGTGGTGCTGGGGAGCCGTGTGGACAGGCTTTGCTGGGGAGAGGGTTGAACAGGCTCTGATGGAGAGCCAGGCGGGCTGTGGTGCTGGGGGCCCCTTGTGCTGTGCTGGGGAGCCCGGTGAGCTGGGCTGGGGAGCCCGTTGAGCTGGGCTGTGCTGCTGGGGAGCCGTGTGGACAGGCTCTGCTGGGTAGTGGTTTCAACAGGATCTGCTGGAGAGCAAGGCGGACTGTGGTGCTGGGGGGCGCCGTGTGCCGTGATCGGGAGCCGGGTGAGCTGGGCTGGGGAGCCTGGTGTGCTGGGCTGTGCTGCTGGGGAGCCGTGTAGATAGGCTCTGCTGGGGAGCGGTGTGAAGAGGCTCTGATGGAGAGCCAGGCGGGCTGTGGTGCTGGGATGCCCCGTGTGCTGTGCTTGGGGGCCCCGTGTGCTGTGCTGGGGAGCCCGGTGTGCTGGGCTGTGGTGCTGGGAAGCCGTGTGGACAGGCTCTGCTGGGGAGTGGTGTGAACAGGCTCTGATGCAGAGCCAGGCGGGCTGTGGTGCTGGGGGCGTCGTGTGCTGTGCTGGGGAGCCCGGTGAGCTGGGCTGTGGTGCTGGGGAGCCGTATGGACAGGTTCTGCTGGGGAGCGGTGTGAACAGGCTCTGCTGGAGAGCCAGGGGGGCTGTGGTTCTGGGGAGCCCGGTGAGCTGGGCTGGGGAGCCCGGTGTGCTGGGCTGTGGTGCTGGGGAGCCGAGTGGACAGGCTCTGCTGGGGAGCGGTGTGAACAGGCCATGATGGAGAGCCAGGCGGGATGTGGTGCTGGAGGCCCCCGTGTGCTGTGCTGGGGAGCCCGGTGTGCTGGGCTGTGCTGCTGGGGAGCTGTGTGGACAGGCTCTGCTGGGGAGCGGTGTGAACAGGCTCTGATGGAGAGCCAGGCGGGCTGTGGTGCTGGGGGCCCCCGTGTCCTGTGCTCGGGAACCCGTTGAGCTTGGATGGGGAGCCCGGTGTGCTGGGCTGTGGTGCTGGCGAACCGTGTAGACAGGCTCTGCTGCGGAGCTGTGTGAACAGGCTCTGATGGAGAGCCAGGCGGGCTGTGGTGCTGGGGGCCCCCGTGTGCTGTGCTGGGGGGCCCGGTGAGCTTGGCAGGCGAGCCCGGTGTGCTGGGCTGTGGTGCTGGCCAACCGTGTAGACAGGCTCTGCTGGGGGCCCCCGTGTGCTGTGCTGGGGAGCCCGTTGAGCCTGGCTGGGGAGCCCGGTGTGCTGGGTTGTTCTGCTGGTGAGCCGTATGGACAGGCTCTTCTGGGGAGCGGTGTGAACAGGCCATGATGGAGAGCCAGGCGGGATGTGGTGCTGGGGGGCCCCGTGTGCTGTGCTGCGGAGCCCGTTGAGCTGGGATGTGGAGCCCGGTGTGCTGGGCTGTGGTGCTGGGGAGCCGTGTGAACAGGCTCTGCTTGGGAGCCGTGTGGACAGGCTCTGCTGGCGAGTGGTTTGAACAGGATCTGCTGGGGAGCGGAGTGAACAGGCTGTGATGGAGAGCCAGGCGGTCTGTTGTGCTGGGACGCCCCGTGTGCTGTGCTGGGGGGCCCCGTGTGCTGTGCTGGGGAGCCCGTTGAGCTGGGCTGGGGAGCCCGGTGTGCTGGGTTGTGGTGCTGGGGAGCCTTGTGTACAGGCTCTGTTGGGGAGTGGTTTGAACAGGCTCTGCTGCGGAGCGGAGTGAACAGGCTCTGATGGAGAGCCAGGCGGGCTGTGGTGCTGGGGGGCCCCGTGTGCTGTGCTGGGGAGCCCGTTGAGCTGGGATGGGGAGCCCGGCGTGATGGGCTGTGGTGCTGGGGAGCCGTGTGGACAGGCTCTGCTGGGGAGTGGTTTGAAAAGGCTATGCTCGAGAGCCAGGCGGGCTGTGGTGATGGGGGGCCCCTTGTGCAGTGCTGGAGAGCCCGGTGAGCTGGGCTGTGGTGCTGGGGAGCCGTGTGGACAGGCTCTGCTGGGGAGCGGTGTGAAATGGATCTGATGGAGAGCCAGGCAGGCTGTGGCTCTGGGGGGCCCCGTGTGCTGTGCTGGGGAGCCCGTTGAGTTGGGCTGGGGAGCCCGGTTTGCTGGGCTTTGGTGATGGGGAGCCGTGTAGACAGGCTCTGCTGCGGAGCGGTGTGAACAGGCTCTGATGGAGAGCCAGGCGTTCTGTGGTGCAGGGGGGCCCCGTGTGCTGTGCTGTGGAGCCCGGTGTGCTGGGCTGTGGTGCTGGGGAGCCGTGTGGACAGGCTTTGCTGGGGAGCCGTGTGGACAGGTTCTGCTGGGGAGCGGTGTGAAAAGGCTCTGATGGAGAGCCAGGCGGGCTGTGGTTCTGGGGGGCCGCATGTGCTGTCCTGGGGAGCCCGGTGAGCTTGGCTGGGGAGCCCGGTGTAATGGGCTGTGGTGCTGGGGAGCCGTGTAGACAGGCTCTGCTCGGAGCGGTGTAAACAGGATTTGATGGAGAGCCAGGCGGGCTGTGGTGCTGGGGGCCCCCGTGTGCTGTGCTGGGGGGCCCCGTGTGCTGTGCTTGGGAGCCCGTTGAGCTGGGCTGGGGAGCCCGGTGCGCTGGGCTGTGGTGCTGGGGAGCAGTGTGTACAGGCTCTGCTGGGGAGTGGTTTGAACAGGCTCTGCTGGGGAGAGGGTTGAACATGCTCTGATGGAGAGCCAGGCGGTCTGTGGTGCTGGGGGGCCCCGTGTGCTGTGCTGGGGAGCCCGTTGAGCTGGGCTGGGGAGCCCGGTGTGATGGGCTGTTGTGCTGGGGAGCCGTGTGGACAGGCTCTGCTGGGGAGTGGTTTGAGTAGGCTCTGCTCGAGAGCCAGGCGGGCTGTGGTGCTGGGGGGCCCCGTGTGCAGTGCTGGGGAGCCCGGTGAGCTTGGCTGGGGAGCCCGGTGTGGTGGGCTGTGGTGCTGGGGAGCCGTGTGGACAGGCTCTGGTGGGGAGAGGGTTGAACAAGCTCTGATGGAGAGCCAGGCAGGCTGTGGCTCTGGGGGGGCCCGTGTGCTGTGCTGGGGAGCCCGTTGAGCTGGGCTTCGAAGCCAGGTGTGTTGGGCTGTGGTGCTGGGGAGCCGTGTGGAAAGGCTCTGCTGGGGTGTGGTTTAAACAGGGTCAGCTGGATGGCCAGGCGGGCTGTGGTACTGGGGTCCCCTTTGTGCTGTGCTGGGGAGCCCGGTGAGCTGGGCTGAGGAGCCTGGTATGCTGGGATGTGGTGCTGGGGAGCCGTGTGGACAGGCTCTGCTGGGGAGTGGTTTGAACAGACTCGGCTGGAGAGCCAAGCGGGCTGTGGTGCTGGGGGCCCCCGTGTGCTGTGCTGCGGTGCCCGGTGAGATCGGCTGGGGAGCCCGGTGTGCTCGGCTGTGCTGCTGGGGAGCCGTGTAGACAGGCTCTGCTGGGGAGCGGAGTGAAAAGGCTGTGATGGAGAGCCAGGCGGGCTGTTGTGCTGGGACGCCCCGTGTGCTGTGCTGGGGGGCCCCGTGTGCTGTGCTGGGGAGCCCGTTGAGCTGGGCTGGGGAGCCCGGTGTGCTGGGTTGTGGTGCTGGGGAGCCTTGTGTACAGGCTCTGTTGGGGAGTGGTTTGAACAGGCTCTGCTGCGGAGCGGAGTGAACAGGCTCTGATGGAGAGCCAGGCGGGCTGTGGTGCTGGGGGGCCCCGTGTGCTGTGCTGGGGATCTCGTTGAGCTTTGCTGGGGAGCCCGGTGTGCTGGGCTGTGGTGCTGGGGAGCAGTGTGGACAGGCTCTGCTGGGGAGTGGTTTGAAATGGATCTGATGGAGAGCCAGGCAGGCTGTGGTGCTGGGGGGCCCCTTGTGCAGTGCTGGAAAGCCCGGTGAGCTGGGCTGTGGTGCTGGGGAGCCGTGTGGACAGGCTCTGCTGGGGAGCGGTGTGAAATGGATCTGATGGAGAGCCAGGCAGGCTGTGGTGCTGGGGGGCCCCGTGTACAGTGCTGGGGAGCCCGGTGACCTGGGCTGGGGAGCCCGGTGTGCTGGGCTGTGGTGCTGGTGAGCCTTGTATACAGGCTCTGCTGCGGAGCGCTGTGACAAGGCTCTGATGGAGAGCCATGCGGGCTGTGGGGCTGGGGGACCCTGTGTGCTGTCCTGGGGAGCCCGGTGAGCTGGGCTGGGGAGCCCGGTGTGCAGTGCTGTGGTGATGGGGAGCCGTGTAGACAGGCTTTGCTGGGGACCGGTGTGAACATACTCTGATGGAGAGCCAGGCGGGCTGTGATGGTGAGGGCCCCCGTGTGCTGTGCTGGGTGGCCCGGTGATGTGGGCTGTGGAGACCGGTGTGCTGGGCTCTGCTGCTGGGGAGCCGTGTGGACAGGCTCTGCTGGCGAGTGGTTTGAACAGGCTCTGATGGAGAGCCAGGCGGGCTGTGGTGCTGGGGGGGACCGTGTGCTGTCCTGGGCAGCCCGTTGAGCTGTGCTGGGGAGCCCAGTGTGCTGGGCTGTGGTGCTGGGGAGCCGTGTGAACAGGCTCTGTTGGGGAGTGGTTTGAACAGGCTCTGATTGAGAGCCAGTCGGGCTGTGGTGCTGGGGAGCCCGGTGAGCTGGGCAGAGGAGCCCGGTGTGCTGGGCTGTGGTGCTGGGGAGCCGTGTAGACAGGCTCTGCTGGGGAGCGGTGTGACACCGGCTCTGCTGGAGAGCCAGGCGGGCTTTGGTGCTGGGGGGCCCCGTGTGCTGTGCTGGGGAGCCCGGTGAGCTGGGCTGGGGAGCCCGGTGTGTTGGGTTGTGGTGCTGGGGAGCCGTGTGGACAGGCTCTGCTGGGGGAGCGGTGTGAACAGGCTTTGATGGAGAGCCAGGCGGGCTGTGGTGCTGGGGGGCCCCTTGTGCTTTACTGGGGAGCCCGGTGAGTTGGGCTGGGGAGCCCGGTGTGCTGGGACGTGCTGCTGGGGAGCCGTGTGGACAGGCTCTGCTGGGTAGTGGTTTCAACAGGATCTGCTGGAGAGCCAGGCGGACTGTGGATCTGGGGGGCCCCGTGTGCCGTGATCGGGAGCCCGGTGAGCAGGGCTTGGGAGCCTGGTCTGCTGGGCTGTGCTGCTGGGGAGCCGTGTAGACAGGCTTTGCTGGGGAGCGGTGTGAAGAGGCTCTGATGGAGAGCGAGGCGGGCTGTGGTGCTGGGGGCCCCCGTGAGCTGTGCTCAGGAGCCCGGT
>JAMOIN010001504.1:0-29672 GCA_024666655.1 Dascyllus trimaculatus | reverse complement strand
CTGTGGTGCTGGGGAGCAGCGTGGAATGGCTCTGCTGGGGAGCGTTGTGAACAGGCTCTGATGGAGCGCCAGGCGGGCTGTGGTGCTGGGGGGCCCCGTGTGCTGGGCTGGGGAGCCCGGTGTGCTGGGCTGTGGTGCTGGGGAGCCGTGTGGACAGGCTCTGCTGAGGAGAGTTTTGTACAGGCTCTGATGGAGAGCCAGCCGGGCTTTTGTGCTGGGAAGCCCCGTGTGCTGTGCTGGGGGGGCCCCGTGTGCTGTGCTGGGGAGCCCCGTGTGCTGTGCTGGGGAGCCCGTTGAGCTTGGCTGGGGAGCCCGGTGCGCTGGGCTGTGGTGCTGGGGAGCCGTGTGGACAGGCTCTGCTGGGGAGAGGGTTGAACAGTTTCTGCTCGAGAGCCAGGTGGGCTGTGGTGATGGGGGGCCCCGTGTGCAGTGCTGGAGAGCCCAGTGAGCTGGGCTGTGGTGCTGGGGAGCCGTGTGGACAGGCTCTGCTGGGGAGCGGTGTGAAAAGGCTCTGATGGAGAGCCAGGCGGGCTGTGGTTCTGGGGGGCCGCATGTGCTGTCCTGGGGAGCCCGTTGAGCTGGGCTTCGAAGCCCGGTGTGTTGGGCTGTGGTGCTGGGGAGCCGTGTGGACAGGCTCTGCTGGGGAGTGGTTTGAACAGGGTCTGCTGGATGGCCAGGCGGGCTGTGGTACTGGGGGCCCCTTTGTGCTGTGCTGGGGAGCCCGGTGAGCTGGGCTGAGGAGCCCGGTGTGCTGGGCTGTGCTGCTGGGGAGCCGTGTGGACAGGCTCTGCTGGGTAGTGGTTTCAACAGGATCTGCTGGAGAGCCAGGCAGACTGTGGTGCTGGGGGGGCCCGTGTGCCGTGATCGTGAGCCGGGTGAGCTGGGCTGGGGAGCCTGGTGTGCTGGGCTGTGCTGCTGGGGAGCCGTGTAGACAGGCTCTGCTTGGGAGCGGTGTGAAGAGGCTCTGATGGAGAGCCAGGCGGGCTGTGGTGCTATGAAGCCCCGTGTGCTGTGCTGGGGGGCCCCGTGGGCTGTGCTGGGGAGCCCGGTGTGCTGGGCTGTGGTGCTGGGGAGCCGTGTGGACAGGCTCTGCTGGGGAGCGGAGTGAACGGGCTCTGATGGAGAGCCATGCGGGCTGTGGTGCTGGGAAGACCCGTGTGCTGTGCTGGGGATCAGGTTGAGCTGGGCTGGGGAGCCCGGTGTGGTGGGCTGTGGTGCTGGGGAGCCGTGTGGACAGGCTCTGCTGGGGAGAGGGTTGAACATGCTCTGATGGAGAGCCAGGCGGGCTGTGGTGCTGGGGGGCCCCGTGTGCTGTGCTGGGGAGCCCGTTGAGCTGGGCTGGGGAGCCCGGTGTGATGGGCTGTGGTGCTGGGGAGCCGTGTGGACAGGCTCTGCTGGGGAGTGGTTTGAACAGGCTATGCTCGAGAGCCAGGCGGGCTGTGGTGATGGGGGGCCCCTTGTGCAGTGCTGGAGAGCCCGGTGAGCTGGGCTGTGGTGCTGGGGAGCCGTGTGGACAGGCTCAGCTGGGGAGCGGTGTGAAATGGATCTGATGGAGAGCCAGGCAAGCTGTGGCTCTGGGGGGCCCCGTGTGCTGTGCTGGGGAGCCCGTTGAGCTGGGCTGGGGAGCCCGGTTTGCTGGGCTTTGGTGATGGGGAGCCGTGTAGACAGGCTCTGCTGCGGAGCGGTGTGAACAGGCTCTGATGGAGAGAAAGGCATTCTGTGGTGCAGGGGGGCCCCGTGTGCTGTGCTGTGGAGCCCGGTGTGCTGGGCTGTGGTGCTGGGGAGCCGTGTGGACAGGCTCTGCTGGGGAGCGGAGTGAACAGGCTCTGATGGAGAGCCATGCGGGCTGTGGTGCTGGGAAGACCCGTGTGCTGTGCTGGGGAGCAGGTTGAGCTAGGCTGTGGAGCCCGGTGTGGTGGGCTGTGGTGCTGGGGAGCCGTGTGGACAGGCTCTGCTGGGGAGAGGGTTGAACAGGCTCTGATGGAGAGCCAGGCGGGCTGTGGTGCTGGGGGGCCCCGTGTGCTGTGCTGGGGAGCCCGTTGAGCTGGGCTGGGGAGCCCGGTGTGATGGGCTGTGGTGCAAGGGAGCCGTGTGGACAGGCTCTGCTGGGGAGTGGTTTGAACAGGCTATACTCGAGAGCCAGGCGGGCTGTGGTGATGGGGGGCCCCTTGTGCAGTGCTGGAGAGCCCGGTGAGCTGGGCTGTGGTGCTGGGGAGCTGTGTGGACAGGCTCTTCTGGGGAGCGGTGTGAAATGGATCTGATGGAGAGCCAGGCAGGCTGTTGCTCTGGGGGGCCCCGTGTGCTGTGCTGGGGAGCCCGTTGAGCTGGGCTGGGGAGCCCGGTTTGCTGGGCTTTGGTGATGGGGAGCCGTGTAGACAGGCTCTGCTGCGGAGCGGTGTGAACAGGCTCTGATGGAGAGCCAGGCGTTCTGTGGTGCAGGGGGGCCCCGTGTGCTGTGCTGTGGAGCCCGGTGTGCTGGGCTGTGGTCCTGGGGAGCCGTGTGGACAGGCTCTGCTGGGGAGCCGTGTGGACAGGCTCTGCTGGGGAGCGGTGTAAACAGGATCTGATGGAGAGCCAGGCGGGCTGTGGTGCTGGGGGCCCCCGTGTGCTGTGCTGGGGGGCCCCGTGTGCTGTGCTGGGGAGCCCGTTGAGCTGGGCTGCGGACCCCGGTGCGCTGGGCTGTGGTGCTGGGGAGCCCTGTGTACAGGCTCTGCTGGGGAGTGGTTTGAACAGGCTCTGCTGGGGAGAGGGTTGAACATGCTCTGATGGAGAGCCAGGCGGGCTGTGGTGCTGGGGGGCCCCGTGTGCCTTGCTGGGGTGTGGTGAGATCGGCTGGGGAGCCCGGTGTGCTGGGCTGTGCTGCTGGGGAGTCCTGTGGACAGGCTCTGCTGCGGAGCGCAGTGTACAGGCTCTGCTGGAGAGCAAGGCGCGCTGCGTTGCTGGGGGCCCCCGTGTGCTGTGATGGGGAGCCCGGTGTGATGGGCTGTGGTGCTGGGGAGCCCGGTGTGCTGGGCTGTGGTTCTGGGGAGCCGAGTGGACAGGCTCTGCTGGGGAGCTGTTTGAACAGGCTCTGCTGGAGAGCAAGGCGCGCTGTGTTGCTGGGGGCCCCCGTGTGCTGTGATGGGGAGCCCGGTGTGCTGGGCTGTGGTGCTTGATTGCCGTCTGGACAGGCTCTGCTGGGGAGTGGTTTGAACAGGCTCTGATGGAGAGCCAGGTGGGCTGTGGTGCTGGGGAGCCCGGTGAGCTGGGCAGAGGAGCCCGGTGTGCTGGGCGGTGCTGCTGGGGAGCCGTGTAGACAGGGTCTGCTGGGGAGTGGTTTGAACAGGCTCTGCTGGAGAGCAAGGCGGGCTATGGTGCAGGGGGGGCCCGTGTGCTGTGCTGGGGAGCCCGGTGAGCTTGGCTGGGGAGCCCGGAGTGCATGGCTGTGCTGCTGGGGAGCCGTGTGGACAGGCTCTGCTGCGGAGCGCTGTGACCAGGCTCTGATGGAGAGCCAGGCGGGCTGTGGTGTTGGGGGCCCTCGTGTGCTGTGCTGGGGAGCCCGGTGAGCTGGGCTGGGGAGCCCGGTGTGCTGGGCTGTGGTGCTGGCGAACCGTGTAGACAGGCTCTGCTGGGGGGCCCCGTGTGATGTGCTGGGGAGCCCGTTGAGCCTTTCTGGGGAGCCCGATGTGCTGGGCTGCGGTGCTGGGGAGCCGTGTGGACAGGCTCTGCTGGGGAGCGGTGTGAAGAGGCCATGATGGAGAGCCAGGCGGGATGTGGTGCTGGGGTGCCCCGAGTGCTGTGCTGGGGATGTGCTGTCCCGGGGAGCCCGTTGAGGTGGGCTTCGGAGCCCGGTGTGTTGGGCTGTGGTGCTGGGGAGCCGTGTGGACATGCTCTGCTGGGGAGTTGTTTGAACAGGCTCTGCTGGATAGCCAGGCGGGCTGTGGTGCTGGGGGCCCCCGTGTGCTGTGCTGCGGAGCCCGTTGAGCTGCGATGTGGAGCCCGGTGTGCTGGGCTGTTGTGCTGGGGAGCCGTGTGGACAGGCTCTGCTGGGGAGCCATGTGGAAAGGCTCTGCTGGCGAGTGGTTTGAACAGGCTCTGCTGGGGAGTGGAGTGAACAGGCCCTGATGGAGAGCCAGGCGGGCTGTTGTGCTGGGAGGACCCGTGTTCTGTGCTGGGGGGGCCCGTGTGCTGTTCTGGGGGGCCCCGTGTGCTGTGCTGGGGAGCCCGTTGAGATGGGCTGGGGAGCCCGGTGTACTCGACTGTGGTGCTGGGCAACCGTGTTGACAGGCTCTGCTGGGGGGCCCCGTGTGCTTTGCTGGGGAGCCCGGTGATCTGGGCTGGGGGCCCGGTGTACTGGGCTGTGCTGCTGGGGAGCCGTGTGGACAGGCTCTGCTGGGGAGTGGTTTGAACAGGCTCTGCTGCAGAGCCAGGCTGGCTGTGGTGCTGGGGGTCCCCGTGTTCCATGCTGGGGAGCCCGTTGAGCCTGGCTGGGGAGCCCGGTGTGCTGGGCAGTGGTGCTGTGGAGCCGTGTGGACAGGCTCGGCTGAGGAGCGGTGTGAACAGGCCATGATGGAGCGGTGGCTGTGCTGGGGAGCGGTGTGAACGGTCTCTGATGGAGAGCCAGGCGGGCTGTGGTGCTGGGGGCCCCCGTGTGCTTTCCTGGGGAGCCCCGTGTGCTGGGCTGTGGTGCTGGGGAGCCGGTGTGCTTGGCTGTGGTGCATGGGACCCGAGTGGACAGGCTCTGCTGGGGAGCGGTTTGAACAGGCTCTGCTGGAAAGCAAGGCGCGTTTTGTTGCTGGGGGCCCCCGTGTGCTGTGCTGGGGAGCCCGGTGTGCTGGGCTGTGGTGCTGGATTGCCGTGTGGACAGGCTCTGCTGGGGAGTGGTTTGAACAGGCTCTGATGGAGAGCCAGGCGGGCATTGGTGCTGGGCGGCCCCGTGTGCTGTGCTGGGGAGCCCGGTGTTCTGGGCTGGGGAGCCCCGTGTGCTTGGCTGTTGTGCTGGGGAGCCCGGTGTGCTGGGCTGTGGTGCTGAGGAACCGTGTAGACAGGCTCTGCTGGGGAGCGGTGTGAACAGGCTCTCAAGGAGAGCCAGGCGGGCTGTGGTGCTGGGGGGCCCCGTGTGCTGTGCTGGGGAGCCCGGTGTGCTGGGCTGTAGTGCTGGGGAGCCGTGTGGACAGGCTCTGCTGGGGAGTGGTGTGAACAGGCTCTGATGGAGAGCCAGGCGGGCTTTGGTGCTGGGAAGCCCCGTGTGCTGTGCTGGGGATCCCGGTGAGCTGGGCAGTGCTGCTGGTAAGCCGAGTGGACAGGCTCTGCTGGAGAGCCTGGCGGGCTGTGGTGCTGGGGGCCCCCGTGTGCTGTGCTGTGGAGCCCGCGGAGCTGGGCAGTGCTGCTGGGGAGCCGTGCATACTGGCTCTTCTGGCGAGCTGTGTGAACAGGCTCTGCTGGAAAGCCAGCCAGGCTGTGGTGCTGGGGGCCCCCGTGTGCTGTGCTGGGGAGCCCGGTGAGCTGGGCTGGGGAGCCCGGTGTGCTGGGCTGTGCTGCTGGGGAGCCCTGTCGACAGGCTCTGCTGGGGAGTGGTTTGAACAGGCTCTGATGGAGAGCCAGGCGGGCTGTGGTGCTTGGGGCCCCTGTGTGCTGTGCTGGGGAACCCGGCGTGCTGGGCTGTGCTGCTGGGGAGCCGTGTAGACAGGCTCTGCTGGGGAGCAGTGTGAACAGGCTCTGCTGGAGAGCCAGGCGGGCTGTGGTGCTGGGGAGCCGTGTGGACAGGCTCTGCTGGGGAGTGGTTTGAACAGGCTCTGCTGGAGAGCCAGGCAGGCTGTGGTGCTGGGGGCCCCCGTGTGCTTTGCTGGGGAGCCCGGTGAGCTGGGCTGGGGAGCCTGGTGTCTTAGGGTGTGCTGCTGGGGAGCCGTGTGGACCGGCTCTGCTGAGGACCGGTGTGAACAGGCTCTGCTGGAGAGCCAGGCGGGCTGTGGTGTTGGCGGCCCCGTGTCTTTGCTGGGGAGCCCGTTGAGCTGGGCTGTGGTGCTGGGGAGCCGCGTTGACAGGCTCTGCTGGCGAGTGGTTTGAACAGGCTCTGCTGGGGAGTGGTTTGAACAGACTCTGCTGGAGAGCAAGGCGGGCTGTGGTAATGGGGGGCGCCGTGTGCTGTGCTGGGAAGCCCGGTGTGCTGGGCTGGGGAGCCCGTTGAGCTGGGCTGGGGAGCCCGGTGTGCTGGGCTGTGGTGCTGGGGAGCCGTGTTGACAGGCTCTGCTGGGGAGCAGCGTGAAGTGGCTCTGATGGACAGCCAGGCGTTCTGTGGTGCTGGGGGCCCCCGTGTGCTTTGCTGGGGAGCCCGGTGACCTGGGCCGGGGAGCCCGGTGTGCTGGGCCGGGGAGCCCGCTGTGCTGGGCTGGGGAGCCCGTTGAGCTGGGCTGGGGAGCCCGCTGTGCTGGGCTGTGTTGCTGGGGAGCCGTGTTGACAGGCTCTGCTGGGTAGCAGTGTGAACAGGCTCTGATAGACAGCCAGGCGTTCTGTGGTGATGGGGGCCCCCGTGTGCTTTGCTGGGGAGCCCGGTGAGCTGGGCCGGGGAGCCCGGTGTGCTGGGCTGTGCTGCTGGCGAGCCGTGTGGACAGGCTCTGCTGGGGAGTGGTTTGAACAGGCTCTGCTGGGGAGCCGAGTGAACAGGCTCTGATGGAAAGCCAGGCGTTCTGTGGTGATGGGGGCCCCCGTGTGCTTTGCTGGGGAGCCCGGTGAGCTGGGCCGGGGAGCCCGGTGTGCTGGGCTGTGGTGCTGGGGAACCGTGTAGACAGGCTCTGCTGGGGAGCCAGGCGGGATGTGGTGCTCGTGGCCCCCGTGTTCTGTGCTGGGGAGCCCGGTCAGCTTGGCCGGGGAGCCCGCTGTGCTAGGCTGTGCTGCTGTGGAGCCGTGTAGACAGGCTCTGCTGGGGAGCGGAGTGAACAGGCTCTGCTGGGGAGCGGTGTGAACAGTCTCTGATGGAGAGCCAGGCGGGCTGTGGTGATGGAGGCCCCCGTGTGCTGTGCTGGGGAGCCCGGTTAGCTGGGCTGGGGAGACCGGTGTGCAGGGCTGTGCTGCTGGGGAGCCGTATTTACAGTCTCTTCTGGGGAGAGGTTTGAACAGGCTGTGATGGAGAGCCAGGCGCACTGTGGTGCTGGGGGGCCCAGTGTGCTGTGCTGGGGAGCCCGGTGAGCTTGGCTGCGGAGCCCGGTGTGCTGGGCTGTGTTGCTGGGGAGCCGTGTAGACAGGCTCTGCTTGGGAGCGGTGTGAACAGGCTCTGATGGAAAGCCAGGCGGCCTGTGGTGTTGGGGGCCCCCGTGTGCTTTGCTGGGGAGCCCGGTGAGCTGGGCTGGGGAGCCCGGTGTGCTGGGCTGTGCTGCTGGGGAGGCGTGTGGACAGGCTGTGCTGGGGATTGGTTTGAACAGGCTCTGCAGGAGAGCCAGGCGGGCTGTGGTGCTTGGGGCCCCCCGTGTGCTGTGCTGGGGAGCCCGGTTACCTGGGCTGGGGAGCCCGGTGTCCGAGGTTGTGCTGCTGGGGAGCCGTGTGGACCGGCTCTGCTGAGGCGCGGTGTGAACAGGCTCTGCTGGAGAGCCAGGCGGGCTGTGGTGTTGGCGGCCCCCGTGTGCTGTGCTGGGGAGCCCGGTGAGCTGGGCTGGGGAGCCCGGTGTTCTGGGCTGTGCTGCTGGGGAGGCTTGTGGACAGGCTGTGCTGGGGAGTGGTTCGAACAGGCTCTGCTGGAGAGCAACGCGGGCTGTGGTGCTGGGGGCCCCCGTGCGCTGTGCTGGGGAGCCCGGTGAGCTGGGCTGGGGAGCCTGGTGTCCTAGGGTGTGCTGCTGGGTAGCCGTGTGGACCGGCTCTGCTGAGGAGCGGTGTGAACAGGCTCTGCTGGAGAGCCAGGCGGGCTGTGGTGTTGGCGGCCCCCGTGTGCAGTGCTGGGGAGCCCAGTGAAATGGGCTGGGGAGCCCGGTGTGCTGGGCTGTGGTGCTGGGAAGCCCTGTTGACAGGCTCTGCTGGGGAGTGCTTTAACAGGCTCTGCTGGAGTGCAAGGCGGGCTGTGGTGATGGGGGCCCCCGTGTGCTGTGCTGGGGAGCCGTGTGGACAGGCTCTGTTGGGGAGCGGTGTGAACTGGCTCTGCTGGAGAGCCAGGCGGGCTGTGGTGCTGGGGGCCCGTGTGTGCTGCGCTGGGGAGCCCGTTGTGCTGGGCTGGGTAGCCCGGTGTGCTGGGCTGTGGTGCTGGGGAGCAGTGTGTTTAGGCTCTGCTGGGGAGATGGTTGTACAGGCACTGATGGAGAGCCAGGCGGACTGTGGTGCTGGGGGGCCCCGTGTGCTTTGCTGGGCAGCCCTGTGAGCTTGGCTGGGGAGCCCGGTGTGCTGGGCTGGGGAGCCCGGTGTGCTGGGCTGTGGTGCTGGGGAGCCGTGTGGACATGCTCTGCTGGGGAGCGGTGTGAACAAGCTCTGATGGAGAGCCAGGCGGGCTGTCGTGCTGAGGTCCCCCGTGTGCTGTGCTGGGGAGCCCGGTGAGCTGGGCTGGGCAGCCTGGTGTGCTGGGCTGTGCTGCCGGGGAGCCGTGTGGACAGTCTCTGCTGGGGAGCGGTTTGAACAGGCTCTGATGTAGAGCAAGGAGGTCTGTTGTGCTGGGGGCCCCCGTGTGCTGTGCAGGGGAGCCCGGTGATCTGGGCTGGGGAGCTCGGTGAGCTGGGCTGGGGAGTCCGGTGTGCTGGGCTATGCTGCTGGGGAGCCGTGTGGACATGCTCTGCTGGGGAGCCGTGTGGACAGGCTCTGCTGGGGAGTGATTTGAACAGGATCTGCTGGAGAGCCAGGCCGATTGTAGTGCTGGGGGCCCCCGTGTGCTGTGCTGGGGAGCCCCATGAGCTGGGCTGGGGAGCCCGGTGTGCTGGGCTGTGGTGCTGGGGAGCCGAGAGGACAGGCTCTGCTGGGGAGTGGTTTCAACAGGCTCTGATGGAGAGCCAGGCGGGCTGTGGTGCTGGCCGGCCCCGCGTGCTGTGCTGGGGAGCCCGGTGTGCTGGGCTGGGGAGCCCCGTGTGCTGGGCTGTGGTGCTGGGGAGCCCGGTGTGCCGGGCTGTGCTGCTGGGGAACCGTGTGGACAGTCTCTGCTGGGGAGAGGTTTGAACAGGCTCTGATGGAGAGCCAGGCGGGCTGTGGTGCTGGGGGGCCCCGTGTGCTGTGCTGGGGAGTCCGGTGTGCTAGGCCGTTCTGCTGGGGAGCCGTGTAGACAGGCTCTGCTTGGGAGCGGTGTGAACAGGCTCTGATGGAAAGCCAGGCGTTCTGTGGTTTTGGGGGCCCCCGTGTGCTGTGCCGGGGAGCCCGGTCAGCTCGGCTAGGGAGCCCAGTGTGCTGGGCAGTGCTGCTGGGGAGCCGTGTGGACAGGTTCTGCTATGGAGAGGTTTGAACAGTCTTTGCTGGATAGCCAGGCGGGTAAGTGGTGTTGGGGGCTCACGTGTGCTGGGGTGGGGAGCCCGGTGAGCTGGGCTGTGCTGCTGGGGAGCCGTGTGGAGAGGCTCTGCTGGGGAGCGGAGTGAACAGGCTCTGATGGAGAGCCAGGCGGGCTGTGGTGCTGGGAAGCCCCGTGTGCTGTGCTGGGGAACCCGTTGACCTGGGCTGGGGAGCCCGTTGGGCTGGGCTGTGGTGCTGGGGAGCCGTGTGGAGAGGGAATGCTGCGGAGTGGTTTGAACAGGTTCTTCTGGGGAGCCAGGCGGGCTGTGGTGCTGGGGGGCCCCATGTGCTGTGCTGGGGCGCCTGGTGAGCTGGGCTGGGGAGTCCGGTGTGCTGGGCTGTGCTGCTGGATAGCCGTGTGGACAGGCTCTGCTGGTGAGTGTTTTGAACAGGCTCTGATGGAGGGCCAGGCGGGCTGTGGTGCTGTGGGCCCCCGTGTGCTGTGCTTGGGACCCCGGTGTGCTGGGCTGTTCTGCTGGGGAGCCGTGTGGACAGGCTCTGCTGGGGGGCGGTGTGGACAGGATCTGCTGGAGATCAAGGTGCGCTGTGTTGCTGGGGGCCCCCGTGTGCTGTGCTAGGGAGCCCGGTGAGATGGGCTGGGGAGCCCGGTGTGCTGGGCTGTGGAGCCCGGTGTGCTGGGCTGTGCTGCTGGGGAGGCGTGTGGACAGGCTATGCTGGGGAGTGGTTTGAACAGGCTCTGCTGGAGAACCAGGCGGGCTGTGGTGCTGGGGGCCCCCGTGTGCTGTGCTGGCAAGCCCGGTGTCCTAGGGTGTGCTGCTGGGGAGCCGTGTGGACCGGCTCTGCTGAGGAGCGGTGTGAACAGGCTCTGCTGGAGAGCCAGGCGGGCTGTGGTGCTGGGGGCCCCCGTGTGCTGTGCTGGGGAGACCGGTGAGATGGGCTGGGGAGCCCGGTGGTCTGGGCTGGGGATCCCGGTATGCTGGGCTGTGGTGCTGGGGAGCCGTGTGGACAGGCTCTGCTGGGGAGCGGTGTGAACACGCCCTGATGGAGAGCCTGGTGGGCTGTGTTGCTAGGGGCCCCCATGTGCTGTGCGGGGGAGCCCGGTGAGCTGGGCTGGGGAGCCCGGTGTGCTGGGCTGTGGTGCTGGGGAGCCGTGTGGACAGGCTCTGCTGGGGAGCTGTGTGAACACGCCCTGATGGAGAGCCAGATGGGCTGTGGTGTTGGGGGCCCCCGTGTGCTGTGCTGGGGAGCCCGGTGAGCTGGGCTGGGGAGCCCGGTGTGCTGGGCTGTGTTGCTGGGGAGCCGTGTGGACAGGTTCTGCTGGGCAGTGGTTTGAACAGACTCTGCTGGAGAGCCAGGCGGGCTGTGGTGCTGGGGGCCCCCGTGTGCTGTGCTGGGGAGCCCGGTGAGATGGGCTGGGGAGCCCGGTGTGCTGGGCTGTCTTGCTGGGGAGCCGTGTAGACAGGCTCTGCAGGGGAGCGGTGTGAACAGGCTCTGATGGAGAGCCAGGCGGGCTGTGGGGCTGGGGGCCACCGTGTGCTGTGCTGGGGAGCCCGGTGAGCTTGGCTGCGGATCCCGGTGTGCTGGGCCGTGGTGCTTTGGAGCCGTGTAGACAAGCTCTGCTGGGGAGCTTTGTAAACAGGCTCTGCTGGAGAGCCAGGCGGGCTGTGGTGCTGTGGGCCCCCGTGTGCTGTGCTGGGGAGCCCGGTGTGCTGGGCTGTGCTGCTGGGGAGCCGTGTGGACAGGTACTGCTGGGGGGCGGTGTGGACAGGCTCTGCTGCAGAGCCAGGCGGGCTGTGCTGCGGTGTGCTGGGCTGTGCTGCTGTGGAGCCGCGTAGACAGGCTCTGCTGGGGAGAGTTGTAAACAGGCTCTGATGGAGCCCCAGGTGGGCTGTGGTGCTGGGGGCCCCCTTGTTCTGTGCTGGGGAGCCCGGTGAGCTGGGCTGGGGAGCCCGTTGTGCTGGGCTGTGCTGCTGGGGATCCGTGTGGACAGGCTCTGCTGGGGAGCAGAGTGAACAGTCTCTGATGGAGAGCCAAGCGAGCTGTGGTGCTGGGGGCCCGCGTGTGCTGTGCTGGGGAGCCCGGTGTGCAGGGCTGTGCTGCTGGGGAGCCGTATGGACAGTCTCTGCTGGAGAATGGTTTGAACAGGCTCTGATGGAGAGCCAGGCGGGCTGTGGTGTTGGGGGCCCCCGTGTGCTTTGCTGGGGAGCCCCGTGAGCTGGGCTGGGGAGCCCGGTGTGCTGGGCTGTGCTGCTGGGTAGCCCTGTAGACAGGCTCTGCTGGGGAGCGGTGTGAACAGGCTCTGATGGAGAGCCAGGTGGGCTGCGGTGCTGGGGGGCCCCGTGTGCTGTGCTGGGGAGCCCGTTGAGCTGGGCTGGGGAGGCCAGTGTGCTGGGCTGTGCTGCTGGGGAGCCGTGTGGACCGGCTCTTCTTGGGAGTGGTTTGAAATGGCTCTGCTGGAGAGCCAGGCGGGCCGTGGTGCTGGGGGCCCCCGTGTGCTGTGTTGGGGATCCCGGTGTGCTGGGCTGTGCTGCTGGGGAGCCGTGTTGACAGGATCTGCTTGGGAGTGGTTTGAACAGGCTCTGAGGGAGAGCCAGGCGGGCTGTGCTGCGGTGTGCTGGGCTGTGTTGCTGGGGAGCCGTGTAGACAGGCTCTGCTGGGGAGCGGTGTGAAGAGGCTCTTCTGGAGAGCCAGGCGGGCTGTGGTGCTGGGGGCCCCCGTGTGCTGTGCTGGGTATCCCGGTGTGCTGGGCTGTGCTGCTGGGGAGCCGTGTGGACAGGCTCTGCTGGGGAGCCAGGCGGGCATTGGTGCTGGGGGGCCCGGTGTGCTGTGCTGGGGAGCCCGGTGTGCTGGGCTGTGGTGCTGGGGAGCCGTGTAGACAGGCTCTGCTGCGGAGCGGTGTGAAAAGGCTCTGATGGAGAGCTAGGCGGGCTGTGGTGCTGGGGGCCCCCGTATGCTGTGCTGGGGGGCCCGGTGAGCTGGGCTGGGGATTCCGGTGTGCTGTGCTGTGGTGCTGTGGAGCCGTGTGGACAGGCTCGGCTGGGGAGTGGTTTGAAAAGGCTCTGCTGTACAGCCAGGCGGGCTGTGGTGCTGGGGGCCCCCGTGTGCAGTACTGGGGAGCCCGGTGAGCTGGGCTGGGGAGCCCGGTGTGCTGGGCTGTGGTGCTGGGGAGCCGTGTCGACAGGCTCTGCTGGGGAGCGGAGTAAACAGGCTCTGCTGGGGAGCGGTGTGAACAGTCTCTGATGGAGAGCCAGGCGGGCTGTGGTGCTGGGGGCCCCCATGTGCTGTGCTGGGGAGCCCGGTGTGCAGGGCTCTGCTGCTGGGGAGCCGTATGGACAGTCTCTGCTGGGGAATGGTTTGAACAGGCTCTGCTGGAGAGCCAAGCGGGCTGTGGTGCTGGGGGCCCCCGTGTGCTGTGCTGGGGAGCCCGGTGAGCTGGGCTGGGGAGCCCGGTGTGCTGGGCTGTGGTGCTGGGTGGCCCCGTGTGCTGTGCTGCGGAGCCCGGTGAGATCGGCTGTGGAGCCTGGTGTGCTGGGCTGTGCTGCTGGGGAGCCGTGTGGACAGGCTCTTCTGGGGAGCCTTGTGAAGAGGCTCTGCTGGAAAGCCAGGTGGGCTGAGGTGCTGGGGGGACCCGTGGTCTGTGCTGGGGAGCCCGGTGAGCTGGGCTTGGGAGGCCAGTGTGCTGGGCTGTGCTGCTGGGGAGCCGTGTGGAGCGGCTCTGCTTGGGAGTGGTTTGAACAGGCTCTGCTGGAGAGCCAGGCGGGCCGTGGTGCTGGGGGCCCCCGTGTGCTGTGCTGGGGAAGCCGGTGTGCTGTTCTGTGCTGCTGGGGAGCCGTGTAGACAGGCTCTGCTGGGGAGCGGTGTGAACAGGCACTGATGGAGAGCCAGGTGGGCTGTGGTGTAGGGGGCCGCCGTGTGCTGTGCTGTGGGGCCCGGTGTGCTGGGCTGGGGAGCCCGGTGTGCTGGGCTGTGGTGCTGGGGAGCCGTGTGGACAGGCTCTGCTGGGGAGCGGAGTGAACAGGCTCTGATGGAGAGCCATGCGGGCTGTGGTGCTGGGAAGACCCGTGTGCTGTGCTGGGGAGCCGGTTGAGCTGGGCTGGGGAGCCCGGTGTGGTGGGCTGTGGTGCTGGGGAGCCGTGTGGACAGGCTCTGCTGGGGAGAGGGTTGAACAGGCTCTGATGGAGAGCCAGGCGGGCTGTGGTTCTGGGGGGCCCCGTGTGCTGTGCTGGGGAGCCCGTTGAGCTGGGCTGGGGAGACCGGTGTGGTGGGCTGTGGTGCTGGGGAGCCGTGTGGAAAGGCTCTGCTCGGGAGTGGTTTGAACAGGCTCTGCTCGAGAGCCAGGCGGGCTGTGGTGCTGGGGGGCCCCGTGTGTAGTGCTGGAGAGGCCGGTGAGCTGGGCTGTGGTGCTGGGGAGCCGTGTAGACAGGCTCTGCTGGGGAGCGGTGTGAATTGGGTCTGATGGAGAGCCAGGCGGGCTGTGGTTCTGGGGGGCCCCGTGTGCTGTGCTGTTGAGCCCGTTGAGCTGGGCTTCGGAGCCCGGTGTGTTGGGCTGTGGTGCTGGGGAGCCGTGTAGACAGGCTCTGCTGGGGAGAGGGTTGAACAGGCTCTGATGGGGAGCCACGCGGGCTGTGGTGCTGGGGGGCCCCGTGTGCTGTGCTGGGGAGCCCGGTGAGCTTTGTTGAGGAGCCTGGTGTGCTGGGCTGTGGTGCTGGGGAGCCGTGTGGACAGGCTCTGCTGGGGAGAGGTTTGAACAGGCTCTGCTGGAGAGCCAGGCGGGCTGTGGTGCTGGGGGGCCCAGTGTGCTGTGCTGGGGAGCCCGGTGGGCTGGGCCGGGGAGCCCGGTGTGATGGGCTGTGCTGCTGGGGAGCCGTGTGGACAGGCTCTGCTGGGGAGCCGTGTGGACAGGCTCTGCTGGGGAGTTCTTTGAACAGTCTCTGCTGGAGAGCCAGGCGGGCTTTGGTGTTGGGGGGCCCTGTCTGCTGTGCTGTGGAGCCCGGTGAGCTGCGCTGGGGAGCCCGGTGTGCTAGGCTGTGGTGCTGGGGAGCCGTGTAGACAGGCTCTGCTGCGGAGCGGTGTGAAAAGGCTCTTATGGAGAGCCAGGCGGGCTGTAGTGCTGGGGGCCCCCGTGTGCTGTGCTAGGCGGCCGGGTCAGCTGGGCTGGGGAGCCCGGTGTGCTGGGCTCGGGAGCCCGGTGTGCTGGGCTGTGGTGCTTGGGAGCGGTGTGGACAGGCTCTGCTGGGGTGCCATTCGGGCTGTGGTGCTGGGGGGCCCCGTCTGCTGTGCTGGGGAGCCCGGTGTGCTGGCCTGGGGAGCCCCGTGTGCTGGGCTGTCGTGCTGGGGAGCCCGGTGTGCTGGGCTTTGGTGATGAGGAGCCGTGTCGAAAGGCTCTGCTGCGGAGCGGTGTGAACAGGCTCTGATGGAGAGCCAGGCGGGCTGTGGTGATGGGGGGCCCCGTGTGCTGTGCTGGGTAGCCCTGTGAGTTGGGCTGAGGAGCCCGGTGTGCTGGGCTGTGGTGCTGGGGAGCCGTGTGGACAGGCTCTGCTGGGGAGTGATTTGAACAGGCTCTGCTGGAGAGCAAGGCGGGCTGTGGTTCTGGGGGGCCCCGTGTGCTGTGCTGGGGAGCCCGGTGAGTTGGGCCGGGGAGCCCGGTGTACTGGGCTGTGGTGCTGGGGAGCCGTGTAGACAGGCTCTGCTGGGGAGCGGTGTGAACAGGCTCTGATGGAGCGCCAGGCGGGCTGTGGTGCTGGGGGCCCCCTTGTGTTGTGCTGGGGGGCCCCGTGTGCTGTGCTGGGGAGCCCGGTGTGCTGGGCTGTGGTGCTGGGGAGCCGTGTGGACACGCTCTGCTGGGGAGCGGTGTGAACAGACTAAGCTGGAGAGCCGGTGTTCTGGGCTGTGGTGCTGGGGGCCCCCGTTTGCTGTGCCGGGGAGCCCGGTGAGCTGGGCTGGGGAGCCCGGTGTGCTGGGCTGTGGTGCTGGGGAGCCGAGTGGACAGGCTTTGCTGGGGAGCGGTTTGAACAGGCTCTGCTGGAGAGCAAGGCGCGCTGTGTTGCTGGGGTCCCCCGTGTGCTGTGCTGGGGAGCCCGGTGAGCTGGGCTGGGGAGCCCGTTGTGCTGGGCTGTGGTGCTGGATTGCCGTGTGGACAGGCTCAACTGGGGAGTGGTTTGAACAGGCTCTGATGGAGAGCCAGGCGCGTTGTGGTGCTGGGCGGCCCCGTGTGCTGTGCTGGGGAGCCCAGTGTGCTGGGCTGGGGTGCCCCGTGTGCTTGGCTGTTGTGCTGGGGAGCCCGGTGTGCTGGGCTGGGGAGCCCCTTGTTCTGGGCTGTGGTACTGGGGAAACGTGTAGACAGGCTCTGCTGGGGAGCGGTGTGAACAGGCTCTGATGGAGAGCCAGGCGGGCTGTGGTGCTGGGGGGCCCCGTGTGCTGTGCTGGGGAGCCCGGTGTGCTGGGCTGTGGTGCTGGGGTGCCCCGTGTGCTGTGCTGCGGAGCCCGGTGAGCTGGGGTGGGGAGCCCGGTGTACTGGGCTTTTGTGCTGGGGAGCCGTGTAGACAGGCTCTGCTGCGGAGGGGTGTGAACAGGCCCTGATGGAGAGCCAGGCGGGCTGTGGTGCTGGGGCCCCCCGTGAGCTGTGCTCAGGAGCCCGGTGAGCTGGGCTGGGGATCCCTGTGTGCTGGGCTGTGGTGATTGGGAGCCGTGTAGACAGGCTGTGCTGTTGAGCGGTGTGAACAGGCTCTGATGGAGAGCCAGCCGGGCTGTGGTGCTGGGGGGCCCCTTGTGCTGTGCTGGGGAGCCCGGTGAGCTGGGCTGGGGAGCCCGGTGTGCTGGGCTGTGCTGCTGGGGAGCCGTGTGGACAGGCTCTGCTGGGTAGTGGTTTCAACAGGATCTGCTGGAGAGCCAGGCGGGCTGTGGTGTCGGGGGCCCCCGTTTGCTTTGCTGGGGAGCCCGGTGAGCTGGGCTGGGGAGCCCGGTGTGCTGGGCTGTGCTGCTGGGGAGGCGTGTGGACAGGCTGTGCTGGGGAGTGGTTTGAACAGGTTCTGCTGGAGAGCCAGGCGGGCTGTGGTGCTGGGGGCCCCAGTGTGCTGTGCTGGGGGCCCCCGTGTGCTGTGCTGGCGAGCCCGGTGTCCTAGGGTGTGCTGCTGGGGAGCCGTGTGGACCGGCTCTGCTGAGGAGCGGTGTGAACAGGCTCTGATGGAAAGCCAGGCGGGCTGTGGTGTTGGGGGCCCCGTGTGCTGTGCTGGGGAGCCCGGTGAGCTTGGCTGGGGAGCCCAGTGTTCTGGGCTGTGCTGCTGGGGAGCCGTGTGGACAGGCTCTGGTGGGGAGTGTTTTGAACAGGCTCTGCTGGAGAGCCAGGCGGGCTGTGTTGCTGTGGGCCCCCGTGTGCTGTGCTGGTGAGCCCGGTGAGCTGGGCTGGGGAGCCCGGTGTGCTGGGCTGTGGTGCTGGGTGGCCCCGTGTGCTGTGCTGCGGAGCCCGGTGAGATCGGCTGTGGAGCCTGGTGTGCTGGGCTGTGCTGCTGGGGAGCCGTGTGGACAGGCTCTGCTGGGGAGCCTTGTGAAGAGGCTCTGCTGGAATGGCAGGCAGGCTGTGTTGCTGGGGGCCCCCGTGTGCTGTGCTGGTGAGCCCGGTGAGCTGGGCTGGGGAGCCCGGTGTGCTGGGCTGTGGTGCTGGGTGGCCCCGTGTGCTGTGCTGGGGAGCCCGTTGAGCTGGGCTGAGGAGCCCGGTGTGCTGGGCTGTGGTGCTGGGGAGCCGTGTGGACAGGCTCTTCTGGGGAAAGGGTTGAACAGGCTCTGATGGAGAGCCAGGCGGGCTGTGGTGCTGGGGGCCCCCGTGTGCTGTGCTGGGGGGCCCTGTAAGCTGGGCTGGGGAGCCAGGTGTACTGGACTGTGGTGCTGGCCAACCGTGTAGACAGGCTCTGCTGGGGAGCGGTGTGAACAGGCTCTGCTGGAGAGCAACGCGGGCTGTGGTGCTGGGGGCCCCCGTGTGCTGTGCTGGGGGCCCCCATGTGCTGTGCAGGGGAGCCCGGTGAGCTGGGCTGGGGAGTCCGGTGAGCTGGGCTGGGGAGTCCGGTGTGCTGGGCTGTGCTGCTGGGGAGCCGTGTGGACATGCTCTGCTGGGGAGCCTTGTGGACAGGGTCTGCTGGTAAGTGATTTGAATAGGCTCTGCTGGAGAGCCAGGCGGGCTGTGGTGCTGGGGGGCCCCGTGTGCTGTGCTGGGGAGCGCGTTGAGCTGGGCTGGGGAGCCCGGTGTGCTGGGCTGTGGTGCTGGGGAGCCATGTAGACAGGCTCTGCTGGGGAGCGGTGTGAACAGGCTCTGCTGGAACGCAAGGCGCGCTGTGTTGCTGGGGGCCCCCGTGTGCTGGGGAGTCCGGTGAGCTGGGCTTGGGAGCCCGGTGTGCTGGGCTTTGGTGCTGGGTTGCCGTGTGGACAGGCTCGGCTGGGGAGTGGTTTCAACAGGCTCTGATGGAGAGCCATGCGGGCTGTGGTGCTGGGAAGACCCGTGTGCTGTGCTGGGGAGCCCGGTGTGCTGGGCTTGGGACCCCCGTGTGCTGGGCTGTGGTGCTGGGGAGCCGTGTGGACAGGTTCTGCTACGGAGAGGTTTGAACAGGCTCTGATGGAGAGCCAGGCAGGTTTGTGGTGCTGGGGGCTCCCGTGTGCTGTGCTGGGGAGCCCGGTGAGCTGGGCTGTGCTGCTGGGGAGCCGTGTGGACAGGCTCTGCTGGGGAATGGTTTGAACAGGCTCTTCGGGAGAGCCAGGCGGGCTGTGCTTCTGGGGGGCCCCTGTGTGCTGTGCTGGGGAGCCCGGTGAGCTGGGCTGGGGAGGCCAGTGTGCTGGGCTGTGCTGCTGGGGAGCCGTGTGGACCGGCTCTGTTGGGGAGTGGTTTGAACAGGCTCTGCTGGAGAGCCAGGCGGGCTGTGGTGCTGGGGGCCCCCGTGTGCTGTGCTGGGGAACCCGGCATGCTGGGCTGTGCTGCTCCGGAGCCGTGTGGACAGGCTCTGCTGGGGAGCGGTGTGAACAGGCTCTGCTGGGGAGCCAGGCCGGTTGTGGTGCTGGGGGGCCCCGTGTGCCGTGCTCCGGAGCCCGGTGAACTGGGCTGGGGAGCCCGGTGTGCTGGGCTTTGCTGCTGGGTTGCCGTGTGGACAGGCTCTGCTGGGGAGTGGTTTGAACAGGCTCGGATGGAGAGCCAGGCGGGCTGTGGTGCTGGGGGGCCCCGTGTGCTGTGCTGGGGAGCCCGGTGTCCTGGGCTTGGGAGCCTCGTGTCCTGGGCTGTGGTGCTGGGGAGCCCGGTGAGCTGGGCTGTGGTGATGGGGAGCCGTGTAGACAAGCTCTGCTGCGGAGCGGTGTGAACAGGCTCTGATGGAGAGCCAAGCGGGCTGTGGTGCTGGGGGGCCCCGTGTGCTGTGCTGGGGTGCGCGTTGAGCTGGGCTGGGGTCCCCCGGTGTGTTGGGCTTTGGTGCTTTGGAGCCGTGTGGACAGGCTCTGCTGGCAAGTGGTTTGAAAAGGCTCTGCTGGATAGCCAGGTGGGCTGTGGTGCTGGGGGCCCCCGTGTGCTGTGCTGGGGGGCCCCTTGAGCTGGGCTGAGGAGCCCGGTGTGCTGTGCTGGGGAGCCCGTTGTGCTGGGCTGTGGTGCTGGGAGCCGTGTGGACAGGCTCTGCTGGCGAGTGGTTTGAACAGGCTCTGCTGGGGAGCGGAGTGAACAGGCTCTGATGGAGAGCCAGGCGGACTGTGGTGCTGGGGGGCCCCGTGTGCTGTGCTGGGGATCTCGTTGAGCTGGGCTGGGGAGCCCGGTGTGCTGGGCTTTGGTGCTGGGGAGCCGTGTGGACAGGCTCTGCTGGGGAGTTGTTTGAATAGGCTCTGCTGGAGAACCAGGCGGGCTGTGGTGCTGGGGGGCCCCGTGTGCAGTGCTGGGGAGCCCGGTCAGCTGGGCTGGGGAGCCCGGTGTGCTGGGCTGTGGTGCTGGGGAGCCGTGTAGACAGGCTCTGCTGCGGAGCGCTGTGACCAGGCTCTGATGGAGAGCCAGGCGGGCTGTGGTGCTTGGGGGCCCCGTGTGCTGTCCTGGGGAGACCGGTGAGCTGGGCTGGGGAGCCCGGTGTGCTGGGCTGTGGTGATGGGTGTTGGAATAATTGTACATAGAATTTATCTTACATTTGCTTTAACTGCTTGAGAATGATATATGTGTTTGTGCAGGATGTGTGCAAGTTGTTTTTTAGGTTCACATGCAGACTCAGCAACAAGGAGCAGGGCGACACGACATTGGAGAAATACAGCAGGAAACCCTCCTACAAGACGAGGAGGGCTACATGGAGAAGTGCACGGCTGATAAGGATGTCAGCTTTGAACTGAATGAAGACACCTGGTGTAGACAAGAACATTCTTTTAAGATAGAAATAATTTGAAGGAAGCAGCTTGTGTGAACCCACATCCTTTAGATGGCTGCAACCATTTTGGAACTAGGGACCACCCTAAATAAAAAGAGAGGGTTCGGCAGAGCGTTTTCAGAGCGGGTTGGAGAGTGTAACTGAACACGTCTCTGTCCGTTCTCCTCGCGAGTTAATTGAAACATAGTCCTTTTAATACTCAAACACTACTAAAAATGTATTCCCACCATTTTCACACACACAATCATACCTTTTATCAGACAGACACACACTGACTCACTCATCAGTTTTTAAAAGTGGGTACAAACTTGATTTTTCTATAGCCATTTCTTTCTTATTTATACCAACTCCAGGGTAAACGAGCATGATATGAATTCAGTGTCAATCCTATAACTTGCTCCTGTTTTGAATATTTTAATGATACATCAATTGATTTGTAGCTTCTTGGACAATATTGGTCTTGATGGTTGCCGTCTGTATAATTTCCATGGTAGCTGTCTGTATAATCTTGTACTTTTTTCTTAGAAATTCCAGCTCTGTTGGTGGAGGTGAAAAAACTTATTTCTATCAACACCACCACCAAGGAGGTTGACAGCCGCCCCACGAAACATGTTGATGGACCTGGTGCTGAGGGTGACGGCACAAATGAAACGTCATTTTAGAGACTATTCAACATATTTTAGTTTCAGCTTTATAGCACAATCCATTGCAGAGAAGCAGACAGGCGTCTGGAAAATGCGTTTTCAGACCGAGAAAAGCACGTTTTCAGACACATACAGCAAACAGCACTTTTTTGGGGGTTAGGGTTAGTAGGGGTTAATATCATTGAGTTTAAAGTTTTGCAGTGTTAACATTTTGCACTGTTAAGACTGTTAATGTTGCACAGTGAAAATGTGCCTCAGGGTTTGTTTGTGACCTCATAAAAAAATAAAAAATAAAGGCTTTTGATAAATACCCATTAGTCTGTGTTAATTATCATATAAAAGTTTACTATTTATATGTGTGTGTGTGTGTGTGTGTGTGTGTGTGTGTGTGTGTGTGTGTATATATATATATATATATATAATGTTACATACGTTTACATGACATTCTAAAATATATTGCTCATATATGTTTACATATATTTTTCATTTATGTTTCCATATAATTTTCCATATAAGTAAAATACATTTAGCATGTACTGAACATACATGTGACACTTCATTTTTACATATATTACCAATATATTTTCCCATATAAATCGCAATACATGATGGTGGATATTTATAAATATATAAGTACATATATTTTGGGATATATAAACACATATATTATATATTCATGTTTAATATATTGCAATATATGGAAAGCGGCAATCATTTGTATTTTTTGCAATATATTGCAATATATTACATGAATATATAATATATTGTGTAATATATGTATCATCAATATATAATTCCATGTATTTAAACTAGTGCTGTCAAAAATATCGCGTTATTAACGCGTTAACGCAAATCAATTTTAATGGCGTCAATTTTTTTATCGCGAGATTAACGCGGGCGGGGGTGGATGGGGCGGGGGCATGGTTGGCGAGGGCGAGGTGTTCGCCGTCGGAGTCCGACAGGGTCTCCTGCTGGCGGTGGTACAGCAGCAGCAATATTCTCGGTCGTCATGCTTTTCTATCGGCTCCTTTTCCCCGTCCCGAACCGCGTGCCGCTGATCCAGATGCTCCGCCAGGTGACGGCGGCCTGGGGTGCGCATGACGATTGACAAGACCAAAGTTATCTGTGTGTGTTGTCAGCACATCCAGTCTGAAATACCACGTGATGACCAAACATAGCTGACGCGAATTCTCCGCCTCCTCCTTGTATAAAATGATAATTCAAGGGACATTTAGGATAGATAAAAAATGTGCGATTAATTTGCGATTAATCGCGAGTTAACTATGACATTCATGCGATTAATCGCGATTAAATATTTTAATCGATTGACAGCACTAATTTAAACATATAATATATTGGAAACTGTATTGGGAAAATAATATATTACAATATATTACAATATATTTCAAGTAATATATTGGTAAATATATTTTCCTTTCGTAACAGTAGGCTTTGCAGTCTTTGCTTGTTTCAGTAAGTGTCCTGTCCCCACCATAGAGTCACAATGTGCACTTAAATGATGACACCAGACTCTGAAGGAGTGGATGTTGAGGAAGTTCTGTGACGACAGAGAAGAACTGAGATGATGGTTGACTTTTGGTTTTCTTGGGTTCATCCTGACTAAACTTTGATTTGGTCACGATGTGCTGAAAGAGCAGTTCAGTGGTAGTTTCATTGTGGAAGGTTGTCTGACTGTGAATGTCCATCTAGTGTAGATTGTCATGTGTTCTACTTTGATGAAGGTCAGTGAGCATTTGATGCAGCACACAGTGATGGTGTTTGGGATGAAGAACATGAGCAGCACTTTCCAGCACATGATGTAAGCAGTGTTGAGGGATGTGCCTGATTGTAATGTTAGCCTTGATGATGTGCTGGTTACTGAAATGACAGGGCTGAGTGTGTTGGTAGTTTGAAAATAATGAGGCAGTGTCTTGTTGAAGCGTGTTGACTGTTTTTTTAAGTGTGAGTTGAATGAGGCTTTGTTTCCCTCCATGGAGAAACAGGTTGTTGATGGGCAGGTGTGTTTGTTGGATACAATAGTTGCAGGTTTGTGGTCCTATCCAGTGTTGAATGATCATGTAAAGTTGACAGGATAGTCCAGGTGTATTTGTGGGAACTTGTGAGAAGTGATTGGTCCTCTTTCCCAACCTGTGTGGTGTGTTGTGTTTGTGTAGAAAGATAAAGATAAATGTTGGCTTGAGTGGTGCTAAATCTGTCCTCTGTGGTGCTGGTGTTTGAACTGCTTGTAACTTGTCTCTTGTATTGAAGGTGTCATAACCCGGCCGCATGGCCATGACAAAGAAAGGGGAGATGCACACAAAGCAATGATATGCAAGACTTTTATTAAATAACAAAAGATTAACTCAAACTAACAATGTGATGGGTCGTCAGTAAAATCAGTAGTGTAGGTGAGTGCATGGGTGAAAGAATGGTGTGTGCGATGTTGTAGGGTGCAAGAAAGCAAATCATACCAACACAAAGCAAGTGGCCATCTCAGGAGGGGGAGAGAGAGAGGGAGAGAGGGAAGAATGACTACCAGGAAGGCTTTGTAAAGGCCCTGGCACACACTGGGCCCAGGTGTGGCCAATGGCTGATTACCAGGCACAACCACACTCCTCCACTACCTGCAGAGAGAGAACCACACCCACAACTACAGGCCGGATGGGGGAAAGGGTCGTCACAAAGGTAGAAGTTGATGGCTTGTGGAAGTGCTGGTGTCCTGGTGTGATGTGGTTTTATTTTGTGACAGGAGAGCTGCATGATGGTTTGAGAGTTGGGCTCAGAAGTTGTGATGTGGGTATGTCTGAGTCGCTGGTCCTGGCATGAAGCATGGTGGAGCAGGACAGAGGTGTGAGGTGTGAGCAGGAGAGCAAGGTGGGTGTGCTTCCAGAGAAGATGGTTAAAGTGGTTGATATGTGGTGTTAGTGATGAAATGAAGTTGAGACATTGTTGTTGTTGTTGAGGTGATTTGATGTTTGTGCTTGTGTTGGCAGGAGAGAAATGATGGGTGTGTGGACGGAGGCCCAGGACAAGAGTGGTATGATGTGAAGATGTGAGTGGTGGTGAGCTTGGGGCATGGTGAGAGGTTTGTTGCATGAGAGGAGAGAGTGATTGAGTTTGTTTGTGGGTGATTTAGTGTGAGTGAGTGAGTTTGTGTGGTGTGATGGATCATGTGAATGATGACAAATGGTGTTATTTTGTTGTGTGAATAAGCATGAGGTAATTTTTTTTAGTTTTTTTCCTCCAATTTGCTATTTTTGAGCAGTGAGTTTGTGTGAATGGTGTAATTGATGTGTATTTGTAAATGTAATTGAATTTGAATTGATGTGCTGAGGAAGTTTTTTTTTTGTGGTGACTAACATGATGTTGTGTGTCTTGTAGAAGTTCCGATTACATTGAAGAGTAAGCAGTGGTGGTTGAGTGGTAGTGGCGGTGGTTGGAGAGCTGGAGGTGGTGGGTTTGAATCCTGAGCTTGGACGAACTTTTGTTGAAAAATGTGAGTATTTTTGGGGAAAGAAGGGGAAAAAAAGCAAAAAAAAAATAAATTTCTTTTTCTTCTTTCCTCTCTCTCTCTCCTCGTTTCTGCTCTTCCTTGGATGCTGCCATTCTTACTTCCGCTCTTCCTTGGATGCTGCCATTCTTACTTCCACCCACTGCCTGGTCCGTGTTTCTCACCATCTTTCGCTCCCATTCCTTTTGCCACTTCCGCCCCATCTGTCTGTGTTCGCCCTCGAGCCGACTCGAACCGGTGCTTTCACGCTTCAGAGATACCGCCCCAGTGCATTGAGCTATAGCCAGTTACACTGAGCTCTACCTGGGACTTGTACTTATGCCACAGAAGCAAGCAAGTGGTGAAAGAAGAAAAAGAGACACTAGTGGGATTTGATCCAGGAACCTTCCAGTTGAGAGGCATAGTATCTTGCCTCCACACCACTGGTGCACATAGGAAGTGACTGTTTGATTTGTGTTGATGATGGCACCAAGAGGCTTTGAAGAGGGTGAAAATGAATTCCAAAAGAGGATTTGAACCAGGGATCGCCTGCATGAAAGGCACAGATCTTCTCTCTGCACCATCACATCAGACAGTGTAGGCATCATTGGTTTGTGCTGAAGATGGCACCAAGAGGACAAGCTGTAAGAGAAGTCCAAAAATGGATTTGAACCAGGGGTCTATCACATGAAAGGCACAGATGTTTCCTCTGCACGAACACATCATATGGTATTGCTGTCGTTAGTTTATGTTGATGATGGCACCAACAAACCCAGGTGAAGAGCTAGAAAACAAGTCCAAAAGTGGACTTGAACCAAGGATCTCCTGCATGAGGGGTAAAACATCTTTCCATTACACCAACATGTCACATGGTAGCACAAACTTCACTTTGGTAGCTTGATCATGGTACCAAGAGGACAAGCTGGAAAAGAATTCCAATAGTGGATTTGAACCATCAACCTCCAGCATAAGAGCTATACATTTTATCTGTACACCAACACATCACACAATATTACCTGCATTAGTTTGTTTTGATGATGGCACCAACAAAGCCATGTGAAGAGCTGTAAAAGAAGTCCAAAAGCAGACTTGAACCCACAATCTCCTGCATGACAGGTGGAGGTCTTTCCTCTACACCAACATGTGTTGCAGTTTTTGGAGCTTCAGTTTGTCTTGATGATGGTACCAAGACGACAAGCTGTAAAAAAAAGTCCAAAAGTGGATTTGAACCATGAACTTACCACATAAGAGGTATGGATTGTTCCTCTACACCACCATACATGATGAGACTGGTGACTTTTAGCTTGTATTTCTAATGGAACAATGAAGACAAAGTGAAAAAAGAGTGGTTGGGGTGGATGTGAACCAGGGACCTTCTACATGAGAAAGTATAACACTTTCCTCTACACCATCATCTGTGACAGAGTGGGTGTTTTGGTTTGTTCATATCATGACACCAGGAAGCATGTTGGTGAACAAAGTGTAAAATGCTTCCTTGGGTGGATTTGAACCACAAACCTTGATGAAAAAAAATAGAACAGGAAAGCTGCAACATTTTCTCTACACTACAGAAGAAAGTTAGACATATGCTCAACTTGTCCTTGTCTTGTAGAGTCAGACCATCATTGTGTTGAATATTGAGTTGGACTGAAAACACTTGTTGAAAGATGGAAACATTTCAGTGTCCACCAACCTTGTCTCAATAATGTTGCTAGTACCAACGTGATGCTACATCTTTCTGTTCCACGCAGTAAAAAATGACATAGGTTGGATTTGATCCTGTAATATTATGACTGAAAGTCAGGTGCTTCAACCTCAAAACCACCAGGACAGCATGGAGAGACCACTTGTCCTTCTCAGTCCTTGTCATGTCCATGAACCTGTGCCTCATGGTCAAGTCTGATCTCACGTGGACATGTTTTAGAAACTTGTGCTTGAGCGAAGAGGCAGCACCTCAGTACTCATGGGAGTTACACTCATAGACATTGGACAAGTGTGAGAGAGGAAGAAGACAAGATTTGATAGTTACTCCATGCTGGAGCCCCAACATGACCTGCTTGGTTGTTGACATGGAAGTTAAAAACAGCTTAGTAGTTACCAGCAGCAGGATTTGATCCGGGACCTCCATCAGCAAAGCTCAACTCTGAGGATCAGAAATAAAACCACCATGCCACTGAGTCCTGTTGGTGTTGCTCAGAGTCCAGCCCACAGTCTCTGAGTTCCCAAACACTTGTAGATCACCCTGACCTACAGGCTCACTTAGCTGAGCTGCTTTCTGGATACTGATCAGTCTTTACTTCAGGTGTCAGACTTTAAAAGTTCCAGACTCCCTTAGGACATGAACTCAGAGTCTCTGAGACTATGAGCACCTCTCTGTCATGCTGACCTATCAGGACACACTTCTGAAATGCTTTGGGGCTGTTTTCAGTCTTTAACTTAGGAGTTGAAAATCCCTTCTCAGACCTGAACCAGATTTTGAAACCTCAAGCCATTGTCCACCTCTCTGTCCTGTTGGACAGACACTTCAACCAACCTTCATGACTGACTGAGGAGAATGAGGAAATGTACTATGATAGTGAAAGTACTCAATGCAGCACTAATTAGATTGAAACAAATGAACAAAGCCATGTGTAAAATGGTTTAGTAGCTGTAGGGATAAAAAAAGAGTCACACATTTCCAGTTTAGAGTTAGCAGTGGTATTTAGTGAAGACAGTTTATTTGCCATCATGTCATTTCAAAATCATCATGTACACATATTTCTCTCTGTTATGACCCAGCCTCTAGGGTCAGCTGGGTGCAACAAAACAAAACAAACCAACAGATGTTATTGGTTGGGTCAAGCAGTTTATTCCGCAATGACAAAGTAAACAATCAAAAGAACAGTGATGATACAAGTCAACAGAGCTAGTGGCTGTTTGCAAAATCAACAAACCACGTAAAAGCAAACAAAGGCTAACAGAGTTAACAAACTAGATGAAGAAAAACAAAACAACCTCTCCACTAAATTAACAGCTGCCACCCAAAGCTACAATTCACACAGACAAGTTTCTCGGTGTAAACTTGGGTGACCATTCCTGAGACTGAGACTGCGCAGCACAGGTGACGTACTACTTCCTGTTTGTTACCGTCTGTAGGTGATTGTGTGCTGGTGTTGCCACTGTCCACAGATTTATCTGTCTTTCATTGTTAATCTAAATTCCAGCACCGAAACCAGTCTACAATAAAGTAAATTACTACACAGGCTGCCCTTAAAGCGCTTGTGTAGAAATTGCTTTGTAGAACTTCATTTAACTCGGTGCTTCGAATCCGCTAGCCTAGCAGCTAATCAACTACTGATGGCTTCTCCCTCTCCTTCTGCTTCTCCCTCTCCCTCTCTTTCCTGCCCAGTGTGTCACATGTTTAGTTACTCGTCCTCCTCTTTTAGCGATAATGGTACGTGTAATAAATGTAGCTTATTTGTAGCTCTGGAGGCGAGACTTACTGAATTGGAGGCACGGCTCCGTACTATGTTCAGCTATCCGGTAGACACAGCAGCTAGCCAGTCCCCCATAGCCGGTACGGAGCGACATAGCATAGCTACTGCTAGCCGTCCCTCGGCAGTTCCCGAGCAGCCGGGAAGCCAGGGCTGGGTGACTGTCCGTAGGAAGCGTAGTCCAAGACATAAGCCCACGGTTCACCACCCGCCCCCCGTTCACGTTTCCAACCGGTTTTCCCCGCTCAGCAACACACCTGCTGAGGGTAAAACTCTGGTCATTGGCAGCTCCATTCTCCGAAACGTGAAGTTAGAGACACCAGCGACCATAGTTAGGTGCATTCCTGGGGCCAGAGCAGGGGACGTTGAATCCTATTTAAAACTGCTGGCGAAGGATAAACGTAATCGTAAATACGATAAGATAATAATTCACGTCGGCGGTAATGACGTCCGATTGAGACAATCGGAAGTCACTAAAATTAATGTTGAATCGGTGTGTGAATACGCTAAAACAATGTCCGACACTGTAATCTTCTCTGGACCCCTGCCCAATTTGATCAATGATGACATGTTTAGCCGCATGTCATCATTCAATCGCTGGCTGTCGAGGTGGTGCCCAGCAAACAATGTGGGCTTAATAGACAATTGGCAAAGTTTCTGGGGAAAACGTGGTCTCATTAGGAGGGATGGCATTCATCCCACTTTGGATGGTGCGTCCCTCTTATCTAGAAATATGGAGAGATTTATTAGAAAACCAAACCCCTGACGTTCCAGAGGTGAGACCAGGAAGCAGAGTTGCAGTCCTACACGCTTCTCTGCTGCTTCCATATGGCTGTCACCCTCTTACTTTCCTATAGAGACTGTGTCTGTCCCCCAACCACCCAGATTCTATAAGACTAAAAGGAACAATAGAAGGGCTGTTCATAATAACCTCATCCAAATTAATACAAATGTATCAAAACCAGACAACAGGACAATTAAATTATTGACTTCAATGCCATATGCCAACACAATAGAGAGTAACTCCTCTAGTGTTCGTCCCACACAGGTGGACAATCTGGTTGATGGTACGGCAGCTTTACTGCGAACATCACTTGATACTGTTGCCCCTCTGAAAAAGAAGGCAATAAATTATAATAAAATAGCTCCATGGTTTAATGAACAACTGCGCATTTTAAAGCAGAGTTCAAGGAGACTGGAAAGGCAATGGCGTTCTACAAATTTAGAAAAATTTCATCTGGCCTGGAAAGACAGTTTTACTGCATATAAAAAAGCGATTCGTAGAGCAAGAACCGCCTATTATTCATCTTTAATTGAGAAAAACAAAAACAACCCCAGGTTTTTGTTCAGCACTGTAGCCAGGCTGACAAAGAGTCACAGCTCTGTGGAGCCTTGTGTTCCTTTGGATCTCAGTAGTGAAGATTTCATGACCTTCTTCACTAATAAAGTTTTGAATATTAGGCAGAAAATCCTGAACATGTCTTTAGGAGCAGCAGCTCTGGAAGCATCCATAGGACCAGATTTATGCTTGGACTACTTCTCTGCTGTAAATCTGCCAGAGCTCATATCAATAGTAAACTCCTCCAAACCAGCAACATGTTCGCTAGATCCCATCCCCACTAGATTGTTCAAGGATATATTTCCTTTAATTAACAATGCTGTTTTAAATATCATTAACTTCTCTTTACTAACAGGCTATGTACCACAGGCTTTTAAAGTTGCTGTAGTAAAGCCACTTCTAAAAAAGCCTACTCTAGATCCAGGTGTTTTAGCCAATTATAGGCCCATATCCAACCTCCCTTTTATCTCTAAAGTTCTAGAAAAAGTTGTTGCAAGCCAATTATGTGATTATCTGCATATAAATGGTTTGTCTGAAGAATTTCAGTCAGGATTTAGAATCCATCATAGTACAGAGACAGCACTGGTAAAGGTTACCAATGATCTTCTAATAGCCTCAGACAGTGGATTAGTTTCTATACTTGTTCTTTTGGATCTTAGTGCTGCTTTTGATACAGTTGATCACAGCATCTTATTACAGAGACTGGAACATCTTATTGGGATTAAAGAAACCGCTCTAAAGTGGTTTAAATCATATTTATCAGACAGATTCCAGTTTGTTCATGTTAATGGCGATTCTTCCACCCGCACGAGAGTCAGTTATGGAGTTCCACAGGGTTCTGTATTAGGACCAATATTATTTACTCTGTACATGCTTCCTCTAGGAAACATTATTAGGAAGCACTGCATAAATTTCCATTGTTATGCAGATGATACCCAGTTATATTTATCTATGAAACCCAATGAAACCAAT